>BLFK01000113.1:1811255-1823739 GCA_014634185.1 Astreopora myriophthalma | reverse complement strand
TACAGCGTATTGGTCTGTTTTCATCTAATGGCCTTCATTTTTTTGCATGCAAGGGAAATTTAAATCTTTTGGAAGAAGCTAGGCACTGTTTACTGCTTGGAATTCAGCTGAGATTTAAGGAAAAACCCTAATACATTAAAAAGCTCATTTACAACATTTACGCATAAAGCCCTTCTCTTACAATTGCTGTTGGTCAGAATAGAAAAAACTGTTTACCTCAGCTTAAGACAGTCATATTTAAAAACGTAGATGGGGAAACATTTCTAAAAAAGCTGTTACAACTGTGAAGAGGGAGGTCAAGTTTTTATGATTAATTAGAAAATAATGTTTTTTTGTTCGTGACCATCTCTCTAATCAGTCACTTTGAAAAAAAAAAAAATGAACATAGTTCATTCAGCAATTTTTAATCTCTATCATGGGTGCACCACTGAAGTAATATTCCCGTTGAAGTCACTTGATTTTTTCAAGTGCATATATGAGACAATTGCTTAAATTGTCCAGAAAGTGTGAGGATCACTTCTTCAATTCATGAAGTAATATTATTATTTACTTCCCAATATTATTTCCCATTGCTAAAATTGCTTTTGCTATAAGCTATTTTTATTGTATCATGACTCAGTTTATAAACTTTCAAGATTTGTCAAATGGGCATGTGACATGACTGCACCATACATTTGTTTTAAGGATAAAATGACACTGACAGTTACATGTACATTGACTGATGCACAAGAACATCTGTAACTTCTAAAACTACCTAACTGCCTACCACCATGAATACTCATCATTTCTTTTTTATAATGTTGAAGCAAAATGATAATATGCATCCCAGTAGACTGAGCAAACCCAAGTTTCTTAGACCGTCCACTGCTATGCTGTTCAAATTTGATCACAGGGTCACTGTTTTGTGTACCATGTGATTACCTTTTGATGTATTACGTGATTGAAGTTGAAGGCCTTGCCAATGCAAACGATCTGCCAGCATTTCGAAAGCCGATTACATGATACATAAAAAAGATGATCAGAAGATACAATTTGGAGCACCCGCAGACAGCAAAAACAGTGATCGCACGATCAAATTTGAACAACAGAAGACCTCGGGAATTGGGCTCAAAATAATGACTGCTACCAAGATCTTTCAGTGTGCAAGTACATGTATGTGGCCACCACATAAAAACACACAAAAACACTTTCAATTGAGAATGTCTTAAATAAAAGTACTAACCTTTGCAAAAGACATTTTCGAAAGGCATTCCACTGTGGTGACTTCCATAAATACCATTGCAGTTGGAGTCATAAATAATGTCGCTATCTACTGGCTTAGCCCCTGGATGATGCGAGCTATTAACATCGTCACAATCACGACCTCTCCAAGATGAACCCCTCCAAGACTCAAGAACACTATAGCTGTCGTTATCCAAGTCTATCAGGGGCAAATCGTCGCCGAAAACTCGAACAAACAGATGACAAAGTTCCTTGACGCCCACGAGAGTACAAGGATCGAAGGTTTCTGGTCCTTTCGACTTTTTAAAACTTTCGTTTTCGTCGAATACTTTCGAAAACACCATCTTCCTAGACTGTGAAACTTGCTCGCGGAAATCTCCTCTTGGAGGAAAAGCATGGCAGCGTGGCTGCCCTTTCTCCTCGTAACATAGCGAAATTGCATGGCAAACAACGTCCGCGGAGACCTCGTCGATCAATAGATCAATAATCGTCGGTATGTAGAACTTTCCCAAGGCAATACAAGCATTCCTGTAGAGCTCGGGAAGAAAGTGGCAAAGTCGGTCGTATGATTTGACGAACGTCTCGTTGTGAATTACGCTAATCTGTTCTGTAAGAGCAACTATTGCGGTACAAGCAAGGCAACGATATCCACCATTGACTCCTTTGGATATGCTGTAACGACCTGTGCCTGAAGAACTGGCGTGTCTTGGAGTTGAACAAAGCAAAATAAACACGATCAACCTTGGAACGTTTACGAAGGCCATCTCCCCCAGGAAGAGAGAGATAACACGACTTTTCGCCAAAGCTCAGCGACGGCGGAATTACCAACCAAACGTCAGAGAAGTCTCCAGTTACATGTACAGTGTATATCAATTTACGCCTGCATGGAAACAGACGAAATCGGAGGTTAACATGGATTACATGTACTTGCGCATGTTACGCAGCACAAAAAGCGAAAGGCGTTCTTTTCCCTTCCTCCTCCACCATCCTGCTGATCTCTGTTTGACAGGTCTTCAAATTTCAACCAATCAGCGCACGACTCGCAAACAGTGCTGGCGGTCCATTTATTCGAGAGCGTTTCGCGAAACGAAATAAACATTTGAATGTTGTGGCTTTTATCGTGTTGTTTAGCTCGACGTTTATTTTATTTCGCTTCTTGAGTTGCGATACTCCAGGCCGGTCTTAATTCAAGGGGGTGCAACTTTATTTTAAGGCCTTCTTTGCTAATTTTAGACCCCCCCTCCAGATAATTATTGCACGGTCCCTAAAATAAAAGATTAGCTCACCTTGCTTCGGTCTTGTGTTTCTTTGTCTCTGGTACGGTTTCTGGGTCGATTAAGAGCGATTTAGGTGGTTTTTGGTCCCTCCGCTTTTCCCTCTTTATATATTTTTCCCAAGGTTGGAGACTGGACGAAGTTGCCGAACCAAGATCACCGAAGGAAAAGGGGGATAAATTCGCTCCCAAGGCTTCGAACGCCTTGAAACTTAACGTAGATCACGGACGATACCTCTGCTACCCATTCGTCTTCTTCATTCGAGCCGCTTGTACACCGAGAAGGAATTAAGGGCCATCAAATCTGCAAACATTTGCTTCGAGAGCCATGGGATGAGGCTTTATCGCAACCCGTGTTCCCCAAACCCTTGGAAGATCTCAAATTACTCACACTCGGGGTAGGTGACGGTCTTTTGGTCACAACGAGTCTTTGGTGAACTTGTTTACTTTGACCTTAATAAGCTAATTAATCATGTTTTCGGGTATTTTCTTGAAGAGCAAAGTCGGACAAGTACTCCAAAGCATATCCGTTGAATTCTGAAAGGGTTAAGATGAGGAAAACATGAGCTCTCACCGTCATCAAAGATGGCTATATTGACACAAGCGAAACGTTTTGAAGTTGGTAAGCTAAAGCTCCCTGTTAGAGATAAAGACTTAAACTTTTCTCCCTTTTCGCCTTTTCTCCCCTTCCCATCTTTCCCGTCGACCCGCTTTCAACCCCAGCGATCGCGAGCGACTGGGGACGAGGCAGTTCTTTTCCCACGTGAGCGTCAATGCACTGCGATAGAATCTGCGATAGTACCCGACACGGCTCAAAGACCCTGGAAACGAGATTGGAAATGAAACATGATTCAATTTGTATCCTATGACAATTTTTTTTTCCAGCGCAACAGTGCTGTTGCTCATGGTATTTTTCAAATGAAGCAGATATCTTCCACCCTGCGAGGGACCACAACTGGACTACCTAGCTAGAAGGCTTTCAGCAAGGTTTCATTTCTTGTGACGTGGCCGATCCGGGCGGTCCAACGCAGCTAAGAAACTGTCATGAGGGATTCTTCACTGACTGTACTTTCCCCGCACTTTTGATTACTTCAGTCTTCTATTTTTATTAATGTTACCGCACTGATGTTACGCCCTAATCATTGTTTTGACCCAGCTGCAGTATAACATATCATTTCCGTTCATAGAGCTGACTGAAATGTCTGAGATGAAAGAACAACTGTACTTTGATCACTTTTAGCTGCTCCGTTTAAAAATATCGGGGCGAGACTTTGTAACCGATTGCATTCAATTTTTCTCTCAACTTCCAGACCTGATGCGGGTTGCTTTTGCCATCGCACTCCCCAAAGGGTGGTATTTGGGTGTGGAATCACAATGCGGTTGACATTTCATTTCACGTACAGAAAAATGAGCATTTCACGCTTCAGGGGAAAAATATACGCTTACCTAGGTTTTTCAATGAATTACATCCAAAGCGCTGCCTAGTTTTTGTCCTCGCCATGTATAATTTTTAATAGAAATTAAAATCACGGTTCGTGGTGAATTAACAACTTAATAACTTTCATCAAAACTCACGGCTCGAGGCCTTCACCTTTTTCACGGGAAAAAAACTACGACTTTTTCACATCTCCCGAGAAATTCGGGGAATAAAATAAATAATACTCGAACTCGAGCGAACGAAAATACAGCCTTTGCAACCTCTCCCCAGGTAAGTGAAACTGAGACTCGGAACTTGTTATTCCTAGTGCTACTTCATTGACCTGTACATCAGTATAGATGAGTTTTAGCGAGACAGCATGCATACAGAAGGGAGGTGCTGTAGAAATTGTTTGATGTTGAAGCTGTAGCAGATTAGAAGCGATCTGCAACTTCCTTAATGTTGTCACCATTGGGCCATGATCATACACTGTTAATGATGCAGACTTGGCTTTACCACTGGGATCGATAAAACCTACCATGTTTTGAAGATCTAGCTATAAGAAAACCACGATGACTCCTAATCGAATTAGTTAAGCAGTCCCAAATGGCGTACAGAGCGCAAGCTCTAACACAAGACTATGGACTACCTGGCCGACTTAGCTACCTAAGTGTATCGTAATCTGTCCGGCTGGGTCGTACTTGATGTCCCTCCATCGGATCTGCCCTCTCTCCTCTCGCATCAATCCCTCAAACCCCTCCACTTCACCCCTCCACAACACTTTGTGGGGGACTTTGCCAGACTGCTTTATGGCGCAGTTCACAATCTTAAATCTAAATGACCAGTAGAATTCACAGGTGCCCCCAGAACAGAATGAGTGATAGACCATCACACCGGGGACTACGTCCCCTACTCTTCTCGAACAGTGTGTGGGTTCTTTAACGTCCCACTCAAGTGTTGTGAGACGGGACCTACGGCTTATCGTCCTTATCCGAGAAGACTAGAAAGTCTGACCATTTGCAGATATCATTACAAAGGCAGCACCTCCTCTGTTATTTTAAGTGTTGGTCCGGCCGGGATCTGAACCCACGACCTTCCGCTCAGCAGACTGGCGCCTTATCCCTTTGTGCTAACCAGGCGGCGGTAGATCAGCCGGAAGTCCCTGATTTGCGGGCCCTGCTTTTGAACTGGCGTTACTGGCCAGAGTCCGTGCCCTTGGTGCCGACCAAAAGAAAAGCAGACTCTTGGAACGAGATTGCTCCTCTCTTCCATGCCGTCCTTTCGCATGGATTCTGCAGATGAGTGCTAAGGTCTAAGAGCGAAACGTTATAGACCGAATGCATAAATGGCCGCCTATTTATTATTCTTCTATATAAATGCTAACTAGACT
The DNA here is from genome assembly GCA_014634185.1 of Astreopora myriophthalma. Classification (NCBI taxonomy): domain Eukaryota; kingdom Metazoa; phylum Cnidaria; class Anthozoa; order Scleractinia; family Acroporidae; genus Astreopora; species Astreopora myriophthalma. Next base: position 1,818,438 of record BLFK01000113.1, on the reverse strand, counting down.
CTCTAGCCTCATTTTGTGTAAAAATTTTGAATATTGCACATACTGACGAGGCTTGTGAGGCTAATTAGCAAAAAGATAAAAGAATAATTACGTGGCAGCCATTTATGCATTCGGTCTATTAGTTATTAATTTTTTACCTTTTCCCTTTTTACAGGATTGAACTGAGTTGCCCGTCCTCCACTTTTCTTAAAAAATTAACTTCCTGGTACTTATCTGTGACGTGCCTCGGTACAAGACTTGGCTGGTGCGGAAATATTTAGTGAAAGTCAATTGGTAAGATTACGCAAGTGCTATGACGTCAGAGCTGTTATACATTCAGATCACATCGGGAAACGAGCTGAAGGCGAATTGCTGTGAATCTTTTTGCATTAGATGATAGTGAGAGATAGTGGCATAGTGCTGGTGGTACACCTAGTTTCCAACAGGTGCAGGAGCCCATAACCCGGAGCGTACAACTTCAATGATGTACGTGTCACGGCGTTTTCACAGACCGAGCAATTTTTAGATTGATTTTCCCGCGAATTCAACCTCCCACAGGAGCCTCTCTAGCCAATCATAAGCCTTGCATAATTAACTGCTTGGACGCAAGCGGACTAGAACTGAACTTTTCGCGGGAAAAACAAGTTTATAAATAGCTTGGTCTGTAAAAGTGCCGTGACATAACCCTAGTATGGTAGTTGTACGCTCCTGGTCATGGGCTCCTGACAGCTGGTGACGCATTCTTTGCCAACTCAGTCAACCGAAATTACGCGAGCTCAAGTAGGTTAAAACAAAAACCATGTGCATCTCGTCAGAGTACCTTTGTATTGTATATCAAAATTCGATTTTATAATTAAGGAAAGGAAGGGGATAGTGCCTTTGCAAGGCGCGCAATTACAATCGATGGCCGGTCTTCAGTGAACAAATGAATACAATAGGACAAAACATTGGCCTGGGCTTCAAAGAGCGGATAATTACCACATGCGTTCAAAGAGGACAGATTACCAATCAGCGGATAAAACGTATTTATAGCCCTTTCATTGGTGGGATACATTTAACCACTGAGTAAGTTTTGTACAATAACCAAACCAATGCGTGTGCTCTGTATGATTCCTCAAAAAAAGCTATGGTTTATTGTATCAGTTAGCTGAGAAATTTCGGGCGTTTTCTGAATAAATTATATGAAAGCAATAAACCACACATTACTGTGCCTTGTAGGCAAGATAAACCACTTCAATAATTCGAGTTCCGAAATCCTTCGTGGCTTGCCAGTCTAAACACCATAGAAACATGTGGTATTGCTTAAGTGTCCTGTACAACATTATCCACTCTTGCTGGAAAACGACCAAGCTAAAAAAACAAACAAATTTGGTTAAGAACGGTGTGTAAAACGAACCCAGAATTACACGAGGAACGAATCAAAGAAATTAAACGTCTCATTATAAAAAAAACTGCAAACGTAGTAAAAACGCGTAAGAACGAAGGACAACGCCGTTCCGCCAATAACATCCAGGGGACTTCAGTTTGTGTGCAGCTTTTCGATCATTGTGGCAATTACAAATAGGAAATGACGAATGAACCACTCCCAGGAGGGGGGAGGGGGAGGTTCTTTGTTTCCTTTAAAATTTTGCATGTTTCCTTGTTCCCGAAATTAATTCCGAACTTTTTCCCGGCTTTTTGGTCCCTTAAATGGTTTGTGTTCCCCCTGTTCCCCGAAATATTTTTTCTTTGTTCTCCAAAACCCCTCCGGAGGGGCTCACGAATTTGCGACAAATGCATGGCCCCCGAATGAAGTTAATCAACTACGGTTTGCAGGGAAATAAGGCGGATCTGTAGAGTCGTGATACAATTGTATCGAATGCTCGGGTCAAACGAGCAAGTCCAACCAACGATTTTGGGTATTACACGCTTCGCGATATCCAGTTTCCGCGCTCCAGGTTCCAGGTGGAACGCAATTTCGGAAATAAAAGGGCTTGTGCCATAAGCCCGCGTTTAAAGTATATTTGTTTAGTCACGACAAGAGGAGAGGACAACGTTCACAGCTCTGTGATGCCGAAAAGATTGGTCTTGGACGCCTCCCACGTGACATTCTGCAGACTGAACTGACTGTTTCTGCTGCTTATACTCGACTGACTTCCGGTGCCGCTATTGCGCAGACTCCGCCGACTGGAATTCTAAAAAGAAAGGGAAGAAAAAAAAACAACACAAATAAGCCTTGCAAGCTGCAAGAGCAAAAGTATAATTACCTTGTAAGAGCAAAAAAAGGAACCTGCTAAAACGCAGAACATTAAGTACAAAATAAACCAATGGCTAAAAGGGCGCGAAAACAGGACGTGTAAAACCAAACCGGTGCGCTCTTGTGACTAGTCAAGGAAGTCACGAACTTTCCAACTCAAAGCCGGGTATGTATAGGGGATGATGATGTCAACTCTACAACTAGGACACATTCGTATGAAGTATAGAGAATTTAGACATCAAGTGCAACTGGAAGAGAACAGTAACTAACTATACACGTGAAATTCACAGAGTAAGCTGGTTAGTTGTTAAAAGTTTAAACCGCTGTGAAATGGTGAGTGAATGAACATGAGTGATGTAGTTCACTTGCCTTGCCTCCTAGCGTGGTCCAGTGGTAATTGTGCCCCCAGGTGCAGAGGCGTGCAAAGAGTGCCACTGAGCATGCGTCCTCGAGTCTGTCAAGAAACTCAAAAGTCCTAAGGTGCAGTAGTATTCCAAATGGTAGGCCTTTCATATTTTAATATTGCAAATTAGCTAATTAGACGAGACAATATCGACAAGAAAAGAAAAAGTTTTGTGAAGGTATTTGGCTTCTGTTGTCGCTAAGAGTTCCCCAGCAAGTGCCATACATCAACTTATCCTGCTAACAAAACAAGGGGAGTTTGGAATTGAACCTCACTCGCAGAACAATAAGCTGGCGAAGAAAGAAGACTACAGAAAACAAACTGAAGTACTAAATGAAAGCCTTTCTTTGTCGCCAAGAAAACATCTGCGGCTAGTTCCTACGCTTGGACATCGCCACATCACTAACTAATAATAGTAAGCAATTCAAACTACCATGCCGTAATTCAGTAAATATTTTGTTACAAACTTTAAGGTGGGATTGTAAGATGGCGAAAATTAGCGTTTGCGGTTATGTTAACGACCTACATCACCAGTGTCTCGCTAAATCTAGTTCACAAGTGACGATTATCGTAAAATATTTAACTGAACATCGTCGGTGTTATCCAAAGATACAAATGTTTTTCATATGGAATCATTCAGCAGATTAAAAAAAAAAGCACGCAACTCGCGAAAGAACTGAAGCCCAATAGAACAACCACACGCTAAGAATACCAAGACAAACACAACAAATCATGCTTATTGCTAGGCGATTCAGTCACCACAGAAGCTTCTTAGGTTACTGTCCATTTAATACGAGCTCTCACCTCTGTCCAACTAATCATTTAACATTGTGTAAAAACAAATTGGTCCCATTGATTTGCATTCAGTAGGTTGTAGACGTGTTGCATGGTAAGAATGTTGCACCCCTTACGCAATTCTCAAAGTAAGATGTTATAAAAAAACAACCGCCAGTGTCAAATTAGCCGTTGATAAGATTGACAGAACGACTTAAATGTGACGGTTTCACGCAATTAGGTCAAGTAACATCCCTGTGTCCCGGGTTGAATTTTAAATAAATACGGCAACTACTAAAATGTTTCGTACCAGTAAAAATAAAACTAACAAAAATTTTGTCTTGGGAACAACACTATCGTATATGAATTCCTAAAATTAATTATTTACAGTTTTGCAAGACGAGTTCTTAAACATTCCATATAAGAAGCTGCAATAGAACGTTCTCACGGTAAAAATACAAACAGAAAAAAATCCAATCTAAAAGAGTATAATTTTAATGATAAATTTCCTAATCTAATGAATTTTCTAAGATATGCAGTCGGAGTCGTTCTTAATTCGGCGTTACGTTAGCTTTCCCTTCACCTTTTAGAGTGGTTTTCAATTGAGTGTCGTAAAACCAATAACAAAGTAATTACTTCGACCAATCACAGCAGGTGCAAACAGCGCAATGAGCCAATCAAAATTCGTAGCAATTCCACGTAACTTGCTCAAAGCGCGGGAAAAATCACGCGTGCATGTCGCCATTGGTTTTGGTTTTCCTTCTCATTGATTGATAAACTAACGCGAGATTTTTAAGCGAATCACAAAGCGTCGCAATCGTAATCGCGTGATTACTTTCGACAGTCATTTGAAAACCACTCTACTAGCAAAACAAAATGAGACTCCGAGGAGCAATATGCAAGATACTGTACCATGGCATCCTTCATACAATCCTTATAATCATTTTATAATTATAGTTGACAAGCTAATCTTCATTTTTATTTAAAAAAAAAGTACATTTTAGGTAACAAGCAAAACGGGTGCCTTATTCTGTATAACGCTAAAAAGTACGGAATACCACGTTTTATGTTAAGCCCCACCCCCTCCCCCCCTCCCCACACACCATGAATTTAATAAGGCAGCACCAGAGTTTGATTACATTAACTTAAGAATGCTGACCCTCAGCAATTATCTCATTTCAGAAGGGCGACAAAAGTGAAATGCGCAGCGGTCTCCTGGAATTTGGCGCGGGAATAGAAGAACTTCCAGCCCATCTGCACAACGTCTTAATTTATGATGATTAAAGCAGAGTCGCAACAAGTAACACTAATTTTCATAACAGCACTGTAAATTCTGTGAAAAGGAGAGTGTCTTTCCAAAGCAACGACAACATCAGGAGCAAAAATTTAGGCCGAAAACAATTTCACTGCTTACACGATTGACCAGGAGATCCACACGCTTATCTAGAGAGAGGGCCGGGGGGTACGGGGGCTAGATTTTTCCGCCATTTTTCTAAGCACGAGACAGCTGGCGCCTTTCACCTTTACATTTCTCTATACACTATCAAACTAAAGTTAAAGTGACCTGGTGATCGTTCGTATGATGTTTCCAAATGGGCGAGCCGCCAGGCTTGGAAGCCATCACAAGCGCATCCACGTCTCCGTTGATGGGTCGAAACGTCGTCATAGTGTTGTACGCGCTGTCGGTAGCTCGTCTCATCCGGACGCTTCCGTCAGGCGAACCATCCGTCGATGAAAGAACGGTTTCGGATCGGAACACCACTCGGCCGTCCGGAGGTTGATGCTGGTACCGTAAAACGTCTACGCTATGTCCGTCGCTCTTACGATGGTCTAACCAGCGAGCGTCGTCGTGTACGACGCGCTTACTCGGGTCCTCTCGGTATCTCGCCGGGCTTCGCGACCCGTGAGGTAGATGGCGCTGAATTTCGATAACCGTAGAAACCGAAGCCTGGCTTCGGTATTCCGTCGGGGTATCGACGAATGTTGACACTGAGGTCTCGCTTCGATTGATATTTGGGGGCGAATAAGACAAGTTAGTCGGGACGCCACGAAGAGGAGAGATTTCCGGAGAAGCTGGCGAAGGCGGCCTATCCATAGGGACGCGGATAATTTTGTCTTTTTCTTTGTTTTTCCGTGCACGCGCTGAAGCAGTTTGGAAGACGCCTCGTTTGAGCGATGCACCCGGAGGGAGTGATGGGAATTCCTCCTTGGAAGGCGCTGGTGGTGTGTCCAGTCCCAAACGTTTTAACTCGAACATGGTGGCCTGGAGCATGTCTACAACTTCGTCGTCGTCATACGGGTACGAGTGCATCTTTTCTTGTAGAAACTGGACGACTTCTTCCAGACCCATCTTGACAAAAATTTCTACGATGTAACAAAACAATGTAAAAGCTGACGCTCCGGTGGTCCATTGCGAAATAAAGCAAATGGGACTCCTCCCGGTCTACCAACGACCACGTTGTTGTAACAAGTTTCAGCTAACATCGGGTTTCATAGCGAAGACTATTCTAAAGAAACGGTAGTCTTAAAAGTGACTTAAAACAAGATAATGGCATTGAGAGTGACTTGAGTTGTGACCTCACTCTCCTTCATTTCTCGACAAAAGAAAGTTGAGAGTCACACTAGGTTGAAACGACGTTAGCAACGCGGTAGTCAAGAAAATCGTTTTTTTTTTGGGGGGGGGAAGAAGTATCTCGAAATGATGAGTCGAGGTGGACAAAATAATACTCACTTCTGTGCATTTTCATGATGTTATAAGCCATCGCAGTTAGTAATCGGTCTCCCTCCAGCATAAAGATGTCCCACAATCTAAGCGTTAAGGTAAATGGAGTCTGAAAAGAAACAAGGAGTTCATTTTCATTTGTAAGCGGCTAAATGAATCTTTTGACACAAGACGTCTTTGCCTTGCTATGGTCTAGGATAAGCCAAGACAACTCAAGCAAATAAAAATAACGAGCTTTATTGAAGCGTGAAAGGAGTTCACACCGAATTTCCGTTCGCACCGGACACTACGGGTCAAATGAAATCAAATCAAATGGAGTCAAACCAAATGTTAATTTTAGGGGAGAGGGCTAGACATTCGCGAAAAACCGCTCGGGGCAGGGTGGAGAATCAAGAAGCTCGATGCAGGTGGATCAGGGAGGCGGCGTGGCTCAGTGGTTAAGCAAGGCATTTGATTTGCACGCGGATGTTCCGGGTTCAAAATCCCGCTCAGACCCCAAATGGATTTATCTTGGGTGGTGCCGAATTCAACTCCATCACTTCCTGTAAATAACCAACTGGTTGCCTCCCCCCTTCCAGTTGGGCTTATTGCCCATTATGCACTGCGTGCTGCGATCACTCGAAGAACAATAGACGCCTCGCTCCCGTGAAAATCAACACAACAACAGAGGCGCGTAAATCATAATGGGCAATACTGGGTCTTTAACGTTGTTCTGTTTATTTGAATTGTTACTTTCTATGCACGTTCCCACAAGCTTGAAGCTCTAAATATAATCGTGTGTAAATAGAGGTTCTTTACTTTAATGCAAGTATCACAAGCACACCGATCAAGGAAACACGAAGACTTACGCGATCAAGGAAACACTGCATAAACCACTTAAGTGTGTACAGACTAGAATGACATCCTTCTTTTTCCTAATAATAGAAAAATATAAGTGAGCAAAGTACATGAGTAAAAAAAGACAACAAACTCTAGGCTATAAAAAAAATTAAATAAAATTAAAAAAAAAACAAAAAACAAAACAAAAAAACTAACGTCCTACCAAATTCTTAAAAAGTCTTGACAAGAG
>BLFK01000113.1:1773470-1798445 GCA_014634185.1 Astreopora myriophthalma | reverse complement strand
GGTAGTTCTGATATATATGGGCTATATAGGTATGTGCCGCTGTGAAGGGTATGGTTTTTCAAGCAGTTTACTCTAGCATAGGGTATATAAATCAGAGCGTTTGCGTCTAGAATAGGGTATCATTTTTCACGAAACTGACCAGTTGGTTGAAGACTTGATGGAAAAAAAACTGGACAAGTATAAATAAATCCTTTCATAAGAGAGAAGCGATTGTGGTATAAGGTTTTGTTTTGGCTTTGCCTTACACTGTGCTAGTGACCTCAGTTTCTGGAAAACAGCTACTCTAGGATAGGAGTGATTTGGGGAGTTTACTCTAGTATAGGGTAGCAAAATCCAGCTGAAACTAGCTCTGCTATACGCTAAGGGTTAAAGGATCCCAGCGGCACATCTCCACCGAGAAATTCCTAAAGTATCCCCCGGGGGGATTTTTGCGCCATGGTATATGCGAGGTTAAATTTATTGGGCAAAAGCACAATTCGAATTCGAATTAAAATACTTTATTGTTCATACTATAAACAATATTTCCACGCAAAGATTAAATGGCAAAAGAACGTAGGGGAAAGTAAGATATACCGATAGAAACATAAGTGGAAGAAGAAAGGATGCATACGCCTAAGTGTAGCAGGTGGTAACCTGAAAGGTATTTGAAAGTAATAATGTAGGGGACAGGCGAAGGAGTCACCGGCGGGTCAATGATTGGAGTCACAAGAATGCCCGCGAAAGGACCATAAGCCATAATCAAGGTCACAGATGTGGAGAGCTAGGCTTTGTGGAGGGCATAATTAACATGAGGCCTACGGACAGTGTAGTAGTAACATCCGGGAACGGAGGGAAAATGTAAACAGTCTGAATACACTGTCGCCGAGGTGGAAAGCGGTTATCCATCACAGCTATTAGCAAATCATGATAGCGGAAAAATAAGGCAAGTAACTTTCCTCGGTACAAAAACTCTTTTCGATAGTGTTTCTTCCGTGCAAGCATGAAATCGCGAATGACAATGAGACATGACGAGAGAAGTGTCAGCGGCGAAGTTGAAGAAACTAAATGCAAATTTAAGTTAACGGCCGAGTATCATTTCTCGGCGTTATTAGGTGGCTTATTTGGAGGGCTAGGCTACGTTTCAATTTAAGGAACAACTCCGAAATGTACAATAAGCTCTCACAAGTGTCAGCTTAGCTTCTTCGTCAGCGTACCTAGGGTTTCGTCATGATTGTGTATTCAATTCTTCTTTCAGCATTGTATTATATAGTATCAGGCCCATGATCATGTACAATTCTATTGAACACAGCTTAACAAGCCACACGGGAAGTCACGATTTACCCTATATCGAATAGGTGGGCTCTTTTGAACCTTACGCTGGACGCCGGCTTATGCAGTTATACTTCATCATTCGCAGTGCAACAGCTCCCTACTGAATTTGGTATCACACGCCTCCTGTTTTATTGGAAGTTGTGTTTTTTTCCATACTAGTTATTTCAATGTCCTTTTTATAACAAATGCGTGTGTTCTTACAGAAAAGGGCGAGATTTTTATCAGAAATGACTTACGAATTGTCGGTTTTTGTGACAATTATTTCCTTAATTTCCCTCCTCGTTGATCTACGAACTTTTTTTACTAGGCGTTTATCTTGTTTTTTGATGTGTAAAAGTGTTCTTGTCAAAGAAACCCAACGATAGTTAAATGCATTGTTTCTATAAATAACACATTTTGAATTAATTCTGCTTATTTGTTGTATTAAATTGTATACGAAAGCGATGAGATTGATTGGAAAAGCAACCCCAAAATCACGCTATCAACAGTGAGATTTGGTCCCGGTCAAGTCTTTTTTAACCGCCTTTCTTTCATTGTTTGTTTCTCTTAATTATCGCGCTGGAATCTCTTCATTCTTAATCAAAAATCAAGATCTCAACTGATAGAAGAGGGCTCAGTAAAAGTAATAACAATTTCAACGAAAGAGATCATCAGCTGCCGTCTTTCGGCCTTTCTGCCAAAATCGCTCCAGACTGAGTTCAGTAAACTTCCTCTCTCTCCCAGTAGAAACATCTCCTTTTTGTAGAAATCAATAACAACACTCCCTGATGTTTTATTAACTTTTGGCCCTCGTTTTATTTTCTGTATGTACGTGTTTATTTCTTTTGGACGGACAAGCTGACTTCCACGCGCGCCTGACGTGCGTGATATACCAACCCATATCATCTATCATCAGAAGGTGAGATTTACAATTACACCTTTCAGGTTCTTTTGTCTTTGTATGAACTCGGCCTATAGTTTACTGATCTACGAAATTTTCCGAATAATGACAAGCTTTTTTTTCGGTGAGGTTATTGTAAAATAAAAGATCAACCATGCTGCAAATTACGACAGAAGTGTCTGAGCTCGCGATTTCGACGATTAACTCTCTAATCGACGTCGATAAGCTATACTGTCTTACCAACCGAATCGCAATCAAAGTGGAATCGTTTCGTTTGGAACGTGTCGCTACTGCTTGCCGTATTCATCCCGTCACACTTAAGTGTAATGTTAAATTTCCGGCAAATTCGGAAATAGCACTGGGTCTTTTACCAATATTTTAGCCACGGGCAGGTTGCTTTCTGTAACGTGTTTATTTTTCGGTACTTTCAATAAAACGTTTTGTTGAAAGAGACTTTTAAAAGGTAGAATGGTTTTAAAAAAAAGCTGGTACTCGCTGTACAACGTATACTTATGTTTCTCTGTAACCATTGTTCGATTTAGTATGATCGTGCATGAGCTCTTAGTAACACTGTACGATCATTCATACACTGGTCTTCATTTTATAATAAAAAATGCGGCACTTGGAAATGACTTTTTGAATATATTGGCATTGTTTTGCTTTGTACCACTAAATTACAAAGTCATTGACTCAAAAAGGGGTTAAAATGAACTTTCAAACGAAACCTCTTTCACCGCCAAAATAGAGCCTCATCTTCCCAAAATTATTAAATTAATAAGCAATTGATATGACGAACCAATTCAGATAATTTCGAGCAGAAAAGATCAAATCTTCTACTTGTCTTATCTTTATACGCACGGTATAAACATTAAATGGATATAGATTTTAAAAATGTGCGAATGATGTAATTAACAAAACTTGAATTTTTCTCAGAAATTTTGTCTTATGGTCTTGCAATTAAGAGATTGGGTTTCACACAAGTGGGTTCATATTGTTGGTAAAGAGAGATGATTTTATTTTTACACCCATTACTTCAAGGTTCCTCTGCGTACAATTAAAACGGTAAAACGCCTGCATCGTATGGTTTAATATGACACTTACTGTCCCTAATAAAAGTTAAAGAGACGCTCCAGTTCATTGATTATGTTTGTTTAGCGTCGTGAACTCTCTCAAAGCATTGCCTAACCTGACAGTTTTTCGCCTCGCGTTTGGTTTAAGAGCCGCTTAAAAACTCTGCATCGCGGGTCGAATCAATTTTCAACTTCAAACTTCTCTTATTAAAAAGGTCAGTACAATTGCCAAAAACTCAAGTAAATTTACCTCGCATCTTTTTTAAATGTTATAAGTGTTAAATAATGAATTTAATTGTGTCGGATATTTATTCGACATGACAAAATTAAAACCTTTCTTTCAAATGCTCACTTCCCGTAAACTGCGGATTTAATTAAACCCATAAAGAAAGCCAGTTTTTATTGACTGCAATGTTTTTTGTTATTAGTATGCGTAGTTTGAACTCTCTCCTGGAATTACAAACACAATTGTTTTTAACTGGCACATATAACGTCTTGATATCTCTAATTGTCCGAAAATTTTCTCGAAAAAGCTCTAACGAGTGTTATTTTCAGCTTGAAAAGGTGTTGATGGGATTAATATACAAATATACGAGGTAAAATCGTGCAACGTTTCAGGCTACTTTCGGTTCTATGACGATGCAGCATTCTCAATAGTTTGAAGCTCATTGTAACCAACGTTTTCATTCTTCGATGAAAATGAAATAGAAATATAAAATTAAACATAATTTGTGTTTAACTGTCAATCACATCAGAATGACCCTGTCTGCAAAGGGAAACAAAAGCTTCATGCTAAGAAAGGATCACCAGGCACTCCCCCAAACTGTCAGCTTTTTAAGGTTGCTTGAAACTCCTAGCCAAGCCATTTACGCGTGGACGACCAGTCAACATCATCGAAAATTGATCCGGAAAAAAGGACTGAAAACGCCCACTGAAATGTTCTTTTCGCAAGACCCGATGCTGTTGTATCAGCAATCGCCGTACATGCAGAGTCCAGCTCTTCCCCACAGCTCCCCAAGTCGACCTTCATTTCTGATAGACGACCTTCTGGTTAGAAGACAGTCAGCATACCTCGTACCAAAACAACAACTGCAGCAAGACCATTCACACCAACCTCATATCCCTTCAAATAGCGGCAGCTCGTTCAAGTATGGCATGCCAGGCATATTTCCAAGAAGCCGAGAAGAACATTCAGCTGTTTATCAGGGTAAAGATTTTTATCAATTTTAAACTTTTTATACAAGACTTGTAAAGAAAAAGAGGGCCTGCGTTAATATTCGTTTTCAATCCGTTTGCTTACGACAAGAACAAGCTAAGACTGAGAACAACCTCGCGATATGTATTGCGTCCTCTCTTGGCAAGATAAAAGCGGCCTTGCAATTGCGCACTTGCAAAAGTAGATGATTTAACAGTACCAATTTTACACCATTTGTTGCCACGTTAGGAGATGCGAAAGATTTTAGAGGGAGGAAATCAAAGAAATTTGAGCCGATAATGGCTTAAAAATCGTAAATTCTATGAGCCAAAGCAAATACTTTGTGTAATTTAATCTTTCTTTTCCTTTTCATAATCAGCGTCATTTTTGTGCGGAATTCCCTATTTTGTAATTACGCGTTCACACTTTTAACTCCCTCTCTTTATTGAAACTTTAACTAAAGACGATACGAGAAAAATACTAAATACCAGTGTCATACGTTAATTGTTCTTCACGATCGCGAACTTAGTCTTCGACGAAAAAAATCACCGAGAAACTCAGTAGGAGTCATAATTTCATTACATGATATACCACATTTCGGTTGTAATTCTTTTCCAAGCTTAATGCTGATTACGTCTCGAAGTACAAAAGTAAGGCTGGTCAAAAGAAAAAAAAAAAAAAAGAAAAGAAAAGAAAAAAGAACCAGTCGGTTAAATGATTGTAGCAACCAAAGCAAACCACTGCACGTTCAAACTCGAAGTTTTTATCACCAATATGACTTAGTTTCGGTCAAGGATTGCAAATTCGATTTACCTAAATATTTGAAACGTAGCCTTCATTATCCATCATGGAGATGAAACAGTAATCAAATGGAACTGAAATATGCGGGTCTTGATCAGTAGACCATTTAATTGCCTCAAATTAATGTACATTTTTGTTATGCGAAGTCAGAAAAAAACACATGTGACGAAACAGAAGGTCCACGCACACTTACTCAGACGTCGCTTTCTGGTATAGCATTAGACACTATACCACTTTCCATTTGAAGACAAATTTTCAAGCGACGTATTTTCCTAACATTTCTCATATCTCACTTGCGTTGCTATTAGATCCTAGCCCTGAAGTTCTTAATTCGCTTCCCGTCTACTTTCGTCTCAAGCCGACCATTAGAACACCAAGCGGTCGCCGATGTCGCAAGTCGCGCACAGTGTTTACAGACCTCCAGTTGCGGATTCTCGAGAAAACGTTTTCCGAACAGAAGTACCTGGATACGTCGAGCCGAGCAAAACTCGCTCAAACGTTAGGCTTGAACGAGACCCAAGTGAAAACATGGTTTCAGAATAGGAGAATGAAGTGGAAGAAGGATAAAAAACTCGACAGACGAGGAGAGGGCTGTGAAGGTGGGGCCGCACTCTCCGTAAGTGGCAGTGTTGACCAGAAAGGATGTGGTGAAGCCAGAGAAATAGAGAACAAGAGTTCGCAGATAAAATGAGGCGAACACTGGGTGATTTTTAGAGACAGCTTGAAGGGATTTGTAAGCTGTACGAATGTGAATTCTCTAGTGGAGTCAGTGTTAGTTGGTAATTCTGCGCGCGGTGCATTGTATTATATTACGCCGCACGATTTGTCGTCTTTTGGCGATCGCAGTTACCCAAAGGCCAGTAGGTTTTCTTAGCCCATTCACGGTTTTCCAGTAACTGGGCTTCATCGTGATCGCTCTTGCTAAGGTATAAATCAACTTAGTGTCAACTAAGGGGCGGTTAGTAATCACTGTTAGCTTCAGTTCCGAGCGTCGATTCTTTGACACGAGAAGCGGCCCATTCTTGATGTACAACCCGGTACGACAATTCCTGGTCCAGCCAGAGCGTGCAAACCCTATGATACTCGTGTTTTCAAGTGAGAGATGCAGTAAACTATATCCCTGAATAAATTTTTACTTCCCAATCTAAGTAAAGTCAATTGAACGATCTTGGTAGTTAGAATCAGTGATACATTGGCGTACGCAAGATGCAACTGAAATATTTGGATCATTTTGAGTTATTTGTCCCTCAATAATAATGAATTATATTATTTTGTTCAGCGAATGAAAGTTCCAGTTAACCAAGGCCCGCGTTACAACTGATCACTCCTAGATAAGTTATATGAAACACTTATTTACCTTTGTTTCATTCTATGATCAGCTTAAGTAAACCGATGTTCGATTTATTCTCCTTTATCTGATTGTTAAACCAATAAAATATAAGTTGTTAAATATGTAAAACTGGAAAACGTTTTGCCGAAAGTAGAGCTCCAGGATCAGTGTTAAACCCTAAAGGCCATCAAAAGCAAATTTTAAACTATTTGCCGAGGGAGAAACGATCGATCGAGTACCTCACTGCAACCATTAGTAAGTGTTTCAGTTAATAGACTACAAATTAATCCAATAAAGTGCAGGTAATCAGTATTGAAATCATGTTTTGACTGTGTAAAAGGAAATTAATATGTATTAAATAAGATATCCAAAAGAGATTGAAAGGACCGGAAAGCTGCGCTTACTTATCTGATATCAGCAAGACCATAACTGAAACAATGCTTCTAAATTGTGATTAAGCCTTCTAAAATTTATTTTTCTGTAGCAGTTACCGCAGTTAGTTGCAAGTTGTAAATTGAAGTGGCTCTTAGAGTTCCCCTTGCCCAAAACAAATGAAATGATCAAACCAAAAAAAGGGTTGACCTCGTTTTGATGGTCAGTTTCCTTCCCGTCCCATGTAGCGAGAAAGAGCCCCTCCCTTGCTGATTTGTAATCTGCCAAAGTTTGGAATACATTTGACAAGACCTCTCTATTGCTCCAGAGGAAGAGAAGAAGAGGAACGTTTTTGCGCTAACCTAGTTCAAAGAGAGGAAAACAAAAACTAGAACCATTCGAGGTACTTCTCGACATTGAAGCCTGAACGTTGTACCATGGCGATAGCCCCATATTTAGGCCCGCGGATCGCTTATATCAGGGGCTTCTGCTTTTATCAATTCTAAGCTGTGACGCTTTGCCAGCTTTTAGACACTTTCGAGGGCGAGAAATGTCGTCCCCTAAGCCTTATGTGACAGATCCCTTTTTTACTCGCAACTGTTCTGTTCCTCTCAGATTTAAGATTTTGAACGATTGTCTATAACAATGTAGTCTTTGTGTCTTCCATATGGTACGCAAACTATTTTGGTAGGCATTGGAGTACAGGAAGTGTGCGTATGCAATGCGCTAAAAAAATAAATAAATAAATAAAAAGGACAAAAGAAAGAACGCAATTTGCGGCGAGAACTTCATGGTAGCCCACATAACCATGTATGGAGAAAGAACAACAGACTTCAAAACAATAGCTAACAACAGTCAACAATGATTTGTGCTCTAAGTGAGCTAGCGTGAAGTTCTGAGCAAACCTGAATTTCCTAGAAACTCTTTCACGAAGGCTTCGAAACAAACTATTCTTTTGTTTTAATGCTAATAGGCCCTACTAGCCTCCTTAGGAGGTGCAAAATTCTAAAGAATTTCTGCTCTAAAATGAGGCCAGTAGGTCAAATTAACACACGCACACAAAAGAACACTAACTCAGCCGCCACTTGCCTTTAAAACGGTGTATCAAACTTTATAAAGCTGTTCAAAACTTGTACACATTCACAGACAGGTATTCAAAGACAATCATTTTTGGTGTGTGTGTGTGTGTGTGTGTGTGTGTGTGTGTGTGTGTTTGGCGCTGTTTCTTGGAAGCAGACTTAAACAAAAGTTGGACCGCTTCTCTTTTGTAAACTGTCTTTGATACATCAGTATGACTTTGCCATCACGATTCTAACAATTTGCTTCAGAAGCAAAGCGAGGCAAATTACTATAAAAATTATGGCCACACGCGCCGCGCCGCTTTGTTCGGAAGCAGTAACAACACTCAACGCAAGACAAATGTCTGTAATTTATATATTTTACGTGAGTTTTCCGCCTTTCCGATATGCTCACAAATTCAATCACTGGCTTCGGAAGCGCAGAACGAAATTACCCTACGATTATTATTCAGTATTAAAATAGAACTGATTCGACCAAGGTGGAAGGTCGGTAAAAAGGGACACCCAGGCGATTGTGGCGAGTTAAAGAAATTCAGTCTAAGAACTAACTGCACAAAAAAAAATTAATTTCTGGAGAATTTAACAACACTACACAAAAAGAAACTTCTCGAGAAACAAGTGATAAGAATGCCCGTTAAATTCCGGGTTAAAGGGCACTTAGCAGCGACGAATGTTCGAAAAATCCTCTGTTCTGTTCTGTTCTGTTCTGTTCTGTTCTGTCCTGCAAACACGCCGCATGATTTTGTCCGCACAAGGAATTATTTTTCTACGTCAAACATAAATTTGTCAATTGTAAGGCTTCCGCGATGACGGTAAGAGGAGGCACTCGGCTCCTAGGCGTTGTAACCAAACTCCTTTGCATCGTCTTCGGTGAAGTCACCATACCGCCAGAGGTTTAACTAGAGAAAATACGAGAAAGTACCTTCATTGATACAAAGGATTCTGGCTTTTCTGTCTAAGTATATCGGTAACCGGCCGCAACAAACAGAAATGAAAAAGCACAATTGAAGGGACTGTGTCACGGCAGTGCAGTCCATTTTGTTTAGTTTTGCCATTTACTCGCCTTTACTCGCCATGCAGCTTAATGTTCACCAAGAAATTACTTTTAAACAAAATTAAAGCTTCGTGACAAATTATAATTCCTCCCGAGTATATATAATTCAAGTTAGAAACAAGGCAATAAACTCTGGTAAACGGCTGGGCTGAACAGTTTTCAAAAATTCTAATTGCAATCCGTTTTAACGTTCTTCAATTTTGCCCATCTTTGCCTCCTTTTGTAGTTCCTGTTCTTTTCAAACCCCCTTTCAATGTTTTAAGCGGTGTTTTTTTTTTACAGTATCGCTTGATTTGGGTCTCAGTTTCCAGTCGCTGAACCTGCCTAAATTTCGGTGACACGGGCCACGAGGAACAGTATCTTCTGACGGAAATCAAACTCAGCCTCACCCTTGCTTTCCTAGCTGCATCCTGGGCCCTGTTATATTCTTCCATAAGTTTCTGTAGGCGCTTTTCTTTCCTCTTCTCAACTATCACCAGGCCGTCCTTGACAAGGGCCTTCCCGACGTCCTCTCCGTTCTCTTGCACCAGCGTCACGTATTCCTGTCACAGCAAAGGAGAGAATGCATTTATCACTTTTCCGTCACCTTTTCAGACACACTCGGGTTGTTTGTGATGTCACGCGAAATCGGCGATTACATACCTGACTAAGAGAAAACGCGATTTTCTCAAAGTTGAATAGAGGGAAAAAAAAAACTGAGCCAAAACAGCGTCATTTGTCACAACGAGCGAGATCAACCAACTGGACCTCGACCTGTAATCGCCAACAGGCGCGGGAAAACAGCAGCTGACACCGCTTTCAGAACCACTCTTTTGCTTCCTCATGTTGATTAAGTACTTTGCACCCGTATAACGATTTAAAAACAGACGCGGCTTTCGAGTCATTTGTTAGCACTTCGTCGGAGCGATGTACTGCGCTGTCTTTGATGCGGTAAATATTACAGAAAATTGGTTTGCCTTGAAACCGCAGAAAAAGACAATATTTAGCTCTAAACTAAGTAGAAATTACTTCAGAAGCAAATTTTACCTGGCTCAAGGCTTTATACTCCACGTTCAGCATGAATTCTCGGTTCTACAGAAAAAAAAGAAAGTTACAATGGCCACAATTTTTAATTTTGTCGGAGAATTGGTCCTCCATCCAATGACGCGTCTTAATAACTCATATTTTCTCGATATGCTTAGGTGCACGTGCACTTCCTGTATTCTAATTCACACTGAGAGAACTGGAAACCCATACAACGAGAACTAGATACCTACCAAAACGAGGTTCTTAAAAGCATCCAATGCGTCAGCTACTGCCTCCACCTTAAACAAAAAACCAGCGTATGACCATACCAAACAAAAGCTGCCAATTAGCTAAAACCTAGTTCATTACCATATTTCTTTTTATTTTACTGAGGTATGTATTTACCAAAAAATCGCAGTATAAAATTGACAAAAAATACGGCTCGCGATTAACCTACTACAGTAAAACAAAACACAAACAAAGTTGAACTCGTTTGTGACAGAGTTCCGCGTAAATTGAAAAAAATTACTACGGTTCTTTGGTCTTAATATTACCCTTTGATACCAATGCAGAGCTTCACCTACTGATCTGTCTAAAGCCAACTGGAAGGTACTCATTTTGAGAGTTCGGTGCCCAGTTTCTACCGGAACAAAATGCCTGGAGGCATTCAAGTGGGATGATAACAGCCACCAACTTCTTTACAGTTTTTATACGTAAAAATAAACTTAAGCTAACATGCTTCCGTAAATTCTCAGTACAGTATTACAAACGGTGTTGTTGTAAAAAATGACACCTTATCTCAAACGAGAGGATTAATTAAAGCTTGCATGTGAAGCATGAGAAGCAAGAACAACCACCTTTCCTTGTATTTTATAAATATAAGCCACGGTACATAGCAAAGATAAGCATCGCTTTTGAGAAGGCTTCAATTGATAGCGATTGTATGAGAACAGAACTGTCTTAGAGTGCAACCCTTGTGGCTCGTATTGAATAAGCAACTGAATTAGAGGACACTCTAGGACTGTATTACATGAAGTAGTAACGGAATTAGGGAGACATTATGACGTATTACATGAAGTAGTACCTAAATTAATGGGGCACTGACTGTATTACATGAAGTAGGGGAACACTTCATGACAGTATTATATAACTGAATCAGGGGACACTGACTGTATGAAGCAGTAACTGAATTAGAGGGACACTGACTGCATTGCATGAAGTAGTAACTAGGGGGAACACCATGGAATTAGGAATTAGGGGACACCATGACTGTATTACATGACCGAATGAAGCAGGTACTACTTCATGTAGTACATGCATATAGTTTAACCACCTCATGTAAGAGATGCATATAATAACCCGCATATGGTAACCTAATATAGTAACCTCATATAGTAACCTCGGAAACCTGCGCGTTCTAGGGTTTGCTAGGTTTAAGTGGTTTCAACTTTGTGAACGAATTTGAGCTCTAACTAAAAAGTCCTTGAGTGATTTTTCTTTCCCGTAGGCCACAACAGGAGCATTAGGAAAAATGGGCGCGAGTTTGGGGATGTTTGATATTAAATGCCAGTGTTTCATAAGGATCTCTGAATTTGGGTACAGCAGGGTTGTTGATGGTGACGAACGGTAGAATATTTTTTGATGTCTGGTTTGTTTTTCAAAGCCTCCTTTCGTTGGTTTGGAACCACACTCTATGCAATTATTCAGTACTTTGAACGACACACAAATTATGCTTGAGCATAAGTTCAAGCAAATAAATCAAACAAATAAATCCCCTTCAATATTTACTGCGGCCATTTTGAATGTTTACTTCGTCTGGCGGAGAACAGTATTTTATTCCTTTTTGAAACTTCCCACATTTTAAATGGAATGTTCGAAGATTTGCTGAAAATCAATCCGAAAATAACTGAAGAATGATTTTAATACCGGAGTCGTGTTTTTCCACACGAATATTATAGCACTTCAGTAATTTAACTTCCGTAGCCTTGCATGAAATTTCCAAAATTCCAGAATAGTTCAGGTCTGACGTACTATCAATCAAACACTACGTACTGTCCACGTTTTGGTTGCAAAGCGTCAACATCAGCCCAGTTTATAAAGTGGTCTGCCACAGGCTTCCCACTTAATAAAATCACCTGCCACAGGCATCCCACTTAATAAACTCGCCGCAATGTTTGGGACATTTATGTGCTTAAGCTGAAAGATTTCAAAGATTACAGCCCATCACAGCTTAAAGGGCAACTGTAGCTGTTGCAAAGCGAAATCTCCAAACAATACGACGTCAACTCCCATCACTTACGTCATTTGGAAGTTCAATAAATGCCATGTGGTATTCATGCGCCTGGGGTGGACAACTGAAAAGCAAATTAAAATATCAAAAACCGGTAAAAGCCTAAATCTGAACCGATAGGAAATAGTCCGATTTATAATCTTTTCAAAGACCATTTCTGGGTCTCCTTTTCTTTGCGCAACCCTTAACAGCTGGACCCTTTTGTTACCTATGGAAGGCTGAAGGAAGAGGGCAGAGCTTCGTAATTGGCAACACCTCTTTCTGAAAAGTAGACAATATCGATGCAAACAAATTTCAAACTGGCTTGTTACTTCAGTTCCTAAAGCTGTTTACAGAACACACAGTCAAGAAGGTAAAGAAAGACACCCAGTGGCTCTTACGTTTCCATAATCGATGTAAAACACATGAATTTGCCTTGGAGATACCACGCTTTCCACGCGCGCACGATACCTAAGACGAGAGAAAACAATGATGATAATGTCATGCAAAACCTTCTATTCTGACTAGTCTCCAGTCGCCTCTGTAACATGCCGGCGAACGTGTCTGAGCGCGAGGAGTGATGGGTAGGGGGGAAGCGAGACTCCTCTTTCCCCTTCCCATCACACCTTGCTCCCCTTCCTTACCGCGTGCGTTAAAGACGACTGGGGAGGAGTCAGCCTTCAACCCGATCACGAATTAACAACGGATGTAAAGCTGAAAACCCAAAACCAACCAGTTATTGTCCACAAACAGAGCTGCGCACAGATCTCCTTTCCTGGCGTTGTAGGAACCAGGTAACGGGGGGCTTGCATTCAGCTCATTATGAAGATCGTCCATAAGTTTCTCCAGTTGGCCACCTGTGAGAGTGAACAAAATGTTTTGTTATATAGCTGGCGTTTTTCCCGCTACAGCGCGCCCATTCATTGGCTAGTTCATGGTCACACGACATCTAACAATGAAACTGTTTACCGCCAAATGCCATGAGCGGGCCCCATTGCGAAAACTACGACGTCAAACGGGAAACAGTTCACTGTTACCCGCGAAATGTTGACCGCTGTTGCACGTGATCAGAGCGTGCAGTTGAAGGTGGCCTGACGTTGTCGCTGGAATTTCAGCGCGTTTTTCAATAAAGTGATTATTTGTCTTCCACCGGTTTGACCCATTTTTTTTTGCTATGCTATGCTCGAATCTCAATGTTTCCCGGGACTAAGTCGAGGGAAACATTAAGATTCTCGGGAAACGGCAAAATTCACTGTTCCCCTCGAGACAAGGCATTAAGTGTTAATTGTTTTTGTTTCCCCTCTTCGTTGACTGTTAACACGACTTTTTTTTCCTGAATTTGGTCCACCCATGTCCAGAAATGCAAGTAATTAGATGCACGCTCAACTTTGATATCCATCACGAAGTGTTAGGGATTGCGTTAGGGTTATGTCTAGGGGCGCTTTCCTTTTGTCAGACCTGGCCGGCCAGACCGGTCAATTTGCAAAGAAAATGCATTTTGAACAAACAGTTGCATGGTAATCCCTCACATTCAATTAGAGGGCTATATATCAGCCTGGCAGTGTGTTATTTTGAAGGCCTTGTAGAGTTAGCCTTTCCAAATGCTCGGTTTGGCCGGTCAGTTTTGTCAAATGGAAAGCGCCCTAGGTTAGGCTAAATGCAACTGTTTATGTTCAGTTGAAAAGCACAGTTTGGAGGACACTTTGTGACGTTTACTGCCTATATTTCTGGACACAAGTGATGTTAAAGTTGAGAAGAAGAGCAAGCTTATCAAAAAATCGGCGTGCATCTAATTACTGGACATATCTCGGCGAAATTGCTGTCAGAAACGTCAGTGGTAAGACCTAATACTAAAGCCACTGATACTTAAAAACGAAGCGCCTTTTAAGCTTACAAGCCCTTAAAATTGTTGCTACACATGGCCGACAACAGCCATCGGCAACAAATTAAGTGACAATGTGCAACAACAATTTATTGAATTGACAACATAAATGCTTGCGTGGAGTCCGAGTATAGAAAGTGTTGCGTGACAAAAAAAGCAAACAAAGAAACGCTGGTCGCTCACCTGACTCAACATGTTGTGCCCAAAACGAAAGGCTCTGCTTCGCTTCTGTAACAACAACCTAAGAGCAAGGAATTCCACGCTGTAACTTTCAAATATTAACTTAAACAGCTCCTACAAAATAACTATTTCAAAAATACAAACCTTCTTATAATTGCACTTCCTTTCTGTTTCCTCTACAACAACGATATTCTTAGGCTCTTCATAATTGGTCCATAACTGAGAAAAATATCGAGGGAACACAAGTTAAGAGGGGCGTACTCAAGACGTCTCTGTGGTCATTGGACGTATGATCCATATCATTTAAATGTGAATGCTATATTATGATGCAAATACAACAAAGAACTTTAAAAACATTTAGTTGCCCGATTTGGTCTATGATGATGACGATGACGATGACGTCAAACTACAACTACGACAACGATGACTACGATAAAGAGAACGGGACGAGAGCCCGGATCTTCCGGCCCCTAACCACCTAATCACTCTACCTCCGCAATTCCGTCTGGTACCAACCTCAGCTGGCACTTTACCGTTCGTTAATAATGTTTAATATTTATAGAGCGCAAAACCACAAAAAAGATCTATTGCGCTTTACAATATTTAAAATTGTACAGAAATCTTAGATAAAAAGCTAATTACATATGTGTATAATCTATAAACTATAAGAATAATAATACTGATAAGAATCTTAATTAAAAATGAGAATTTATAAACTATATGCTTGTCTAAAAAGATACGTTTTCAAATGACACTTGAATTCATTTTTAAATTTCTCTAATCTTACGGTTACCTTGGAATAGTCAGAATACACTTTACCTTAAGCTTCTTTGATTTCGCCTGCTCTTCAGCTTGCGAGAGCTGAGGATAAAAGCTGGAACGTTCAGCCGTGAAGTGGACTTGAGAAAGTCCAGCCTACAAAAACGAAATCAGAAGAAAATCAAGACGTCAAAGATTAGCGATGTCGGAAATTATGTAAATTGTACTGATGTTTGGTGACAGTTGATTCAGTTGACAAGAGATGGGAATTTAACATTGGGCGTACACGAGACGCAAAGAGATATTACTACATAAGGCGATTCATGCGAGAGATAAAGCGTGGAATTTACATGTACTGAGCTTAAATCTAGAATTTGTAAGCGAGGGAGTTTTGAAGATCGTGATTAAATTAGTTTGCAACAAGGAGGAATGTTGGACCGAGATGCAGTGGCCATTTTAAAAACACGAACTGCTGCTACCTGATTAACTGATGAGTTTTTCCCAAAGCAATGTACAATAGTTGCCTCTTTCCTCCCCACCAAGCGTTGGTCAGTCCCTTTGCACTTCTCAAGCCAGTCTCTCCGCTATAGCTGTAAATTACTACCGCGCCCCCTAAGCAAAAATCATGCTAAATGAAATTTACCTCAACCAGTGCGACAGAAAGGTTTATGTTATCCACAAAGAGCCAGCCAATGAAGTTACCAGCCTTGTCTATTGCTTCGACTTCGACTTCAACCTATCCAAAAGTTGCGGAAGGAATAATTAGTCCAATGATCGTGACCTTCGAAAACGGAGGCGAGCCAACGCCTCTTAAGAACTCGTGCCATTGCAATGCTTCGGAGGTCCCGGTTTGAAAGCAGAAATTACCTCTCTTTGCATACAAAGCTCTTTAGTGAGGCTCAACGCTTCATCGCCAAAAGGCTCTCCTTCCGCGGCAATGACACCTTGGGATGTAACTATTCTGCCAGCACGAGGACATGAGATACCTGTTCAAACAAAGGCCAAAACCAAGAGAGTTAAGACTGAGAAAAATTGCCTGCATAAAGGGAAGGAAAAGGCCAGGAGACAAGACATTTAGGAGCTAAGATTCTTGGTTTAAAGGAACAGCACGACAGCAGAGCTAGACCCCGAATCCCAACGTTGTGGTCGCGCTGACAACTGACACCACGGTTGCACCTTCACACGCTGAACAGGAGCTGTTTACATGCAAGAAGGGAATCACTTCATGATCTTTACCAGTAGTAACAGAACGGGATGTACGGAAACCTTACCAATCCGAAAGCCCTATTTAGCACACGTGACCGATTTAGACCAACCAGAAGACCCTCGTTAACGCATATTTTCCGTCACGTGTGCTAAATAGGGCTTTCGGATTGGTAAGGTTTCCGTACATCCCGTTCTATTACTACTCTTACCTGCAACGAGGAAAGTTATTAGACACGTCTCCTTTGGCAGAAACAACCTTAGTCTGGAACCACTGGCAACAAACTGCGATGGAGAAAACATGAACAACGTTAAATTTATCAGGTGTTCGCTGATGTGGCTTGGTGAAGGCCACAGTGGCCCTTTGAACCAAACGTTTCAGTTGAGTTGGCTTTCATTTTTACCTTGTGATCACACGAAACTTAGGACGAGGGCGTACTACTGCGACGTCTCGTGCGATCGAAGAGCGAAAAGCTCCACAGAAACGCTGGCCTCGCCGACTGACACAGTTGCAACTTTTTTTCTTCTAAATATACATGTATTTAAAGGGGCTGTGTCACGAAATTAAGCCACATTCATCGACGGGAACTGCCAAACAAATCAAGTGAAAAATGAAAATAACTGCTTAAAACATTGAAGGAAGTTTTGAATAAAACCGGGATGGGCAAAATTGAAGGAGAATTATGGATTGCAATTGGGATTTTTGATAACTGTTCAGCCAAACAGTTTTTCAAAGTTTATCTTTGTTTTTTGTAACTTTGCTTATGTATGCTTGGGAGACATTTTTTCTTGTCACGAAGCTTTGATTTTGTTGTTTCATTGTAACTTCTTGGGTGACAGTAAGTTGAATAGCGAGTAAGGGCGAGTAATTCGCAAAACCAAACAAAACGGACTGCACTGCCGTGACACAGCCCCTTTAAAGTGCACCTAACCCCAAAATATTTTTTTCGCTAAAATAAATCTCTACTCCTGTTTGAACCACACTGAAAATTGTATCCTGTTTTCCACCAAATGTTGACTTTTTATAGGCTTCAAAACTGAGCCTTATTTGGTTCATGTCCGAGTCAGAAGGGGTGTGGGTTTATTCCTGACTTGACGTCACAAACTGATTTACATTCCATTAAGTCTTTGTAAGCATGAATGCAAAATAGTTTGTGACGTCAAATCAGGAATAGACCCATGCCCCTTTTCACCCGGTCGTGTACCAAATGATGTTTAGTATTTCGTAAGTTTTGGAAGCCTACAAAATGTCAAGATTTGGCAAAAATGGGAAAAATAGGCGCAATGGGTTTCAAACAGATGCCAAGATAGATTGTAGCGAAAAAGATATTTTGGGGTTAGGTGCACTTTAAGTTAATATTGTAGTGTCACAACTCACTTCAACTATTCCTGTGCATCTTCCAGCTCGTTGAAGGAACGGTAAAAACTGCTTTGCCTTTGCTGTTTCCTGCAGCACACGACATTTTAACATAATTTTAATCAGAAAATGGCTACCAGAGGACTTCCCACCCCTTGATTAATTAAAAACAAAGGCGATGATAACGCGCAATATACACATGAAAATTGTTTTGTATAAATCCTCAGAAATATATGAAAACCAGGAAAAATGAAAAACAGTTCAAGACCCAAATCACAGCGACCGCTCGCCCCAAATGCAGCCATCGCAGCGACCATATGGAAACCAGGCAGAAGTTTTTAAGTGAAACTAACTCAAATATTTTTCGTTTTTAATATAAATTTCTCCACCCAAACCAAACATACGTATTTTGCCATTTGTACCTCAAAATTGCTTTTTATGTGCCACGCAAGATACATAAAGTTCGCAAACTAGCAATCATTTGGACCCACGACCGAGCTGTGAAAGGCATGGGTCTATTCTCGATTTTACGTGACAAACTGTTTTGCAGTGTAAAAGTTCTTTGAAGACTTGAATGCAAAGCAGCTTGTGACATGAAATCAAGAACACACCCATGCCTCTCATGGCACGGTCGTGAGTCCATATCACTGCTAGTTTTGCTAACTTTACATAGCTAGTGCAGCACATAAAACTGAAGCGAAATTTCGAGGTGAACATGGTAGAATATGTTTGCTATATTATTATCTTAACAACGAAAAATGAAACATTTTTGCCTTCAGTTGCACTCCAACCAAATAATGTGAGGCTATCGACGGATATAGCCACTAGTCAAAAGCACTGCTCAGATCTGGGTAATCACAGCATTCAGTGTGATATTCGCTCTCCTGCCAAAGAGCGTCCTAAACAGTTCAAATTTCTGTGCTCGATGAAGTACCGTATTCTACTTGAACTTCCCATCTCTATGCATCAAAGATGGTACTTTGTTTAAAAAATATCACTGGACCCCGCTCCAAGGAAGCCCCGTGTACGGTCAACAGCGTGGTCGTCTTTTTAAGAGAAACGTTCATTTCCCAGAATTCCTTTCAGACTTTCGGTGTTCTACTTGAAGATAATTAGAGCCAATTAGGATTTAACGATAATAGCAAATTCAAGGAGGAGAACGGGATGATGTCATCTAGTGTCGATTGGACGACCAACGGCAACGGATGTTGATATCGTTCCCACTACAATGTCTTGCAACGAGCCGTGACAGGGTGCGCGGACTTACCCCAGACAGATCAGCCACTCTGTGTATCGGTGCCTCTTTCCTGCTGTGTAACCCTTTGCCATTCTTTATCGCGCGTGTCTCCGCCGACAGCAAGTCATCGTAGCATGATGACCGCTGATCGTCATCTTGTCTGTGTCGCAGCGCGGTCGCAAATCCTCTACTGATTAACGCCTCTGCTACATTAATACCCCCGATTGTAACCGTGGCGCACGTCCGCTCTGGGAATCCATCACTTGGAGGCTTGATGTAATCAATCTTTACATTCACCTGGAAGTAAGAATTGAATAGTTGTAAGCCCACGCCGAGTACAAAAATCTATTCCAGCGGTTTTCAATTGTGTGTCGTAAAACCGACACGTGACCGAAGTAATTACAGACTCAGCCAATCACGCTGTGAAGCAAATAGAACCTTCGGACAATCATAAATCGAAGTGATTCACGCATTGGTTACACTAACCAATCAGAACGCAAAGCAAGTAAACGCAGCCGGCACAAAGCGCGGGAAAACGAGAGGGACGACAGTCGTAATTGGTTTTAATCTTGCATCTGATTGGTTAAAAAGTTCGCACGAGTTTTTTTTTATCCAATTATGGAGCAACCCCCCCCCCCAAAAAAAAAAATTGCGTAATTACTTTCGACACTCAAGTGAAATCTTGCTCTATAACATAACTAAGCGCACCCCGTCATTGGCCAATTAAGGTTTAACTGAGGGAGCCCTTTACCTTCTTGCCAATTAGTTTCTTTCTAAGAAATTCTCTAGCTTCAAACATGTAAGGAACATCATAGAGCGGCCGAGGCTTCTTGTTATCTCTGAGACTGGTTATCGTATCCTTTACATAAATTCAAGAACATAAAACAGAGTAAGGTTAGTACATGCAAAACTATAAATCTATACTAAAACGTTCTTAAGTAAATTATTGTCGAGCGCGCCGAAGCGAAACTTTCAAATACCTGTGTTCCATCTTCTTTAGGAACTAACCTAGGTGAACACAACAAACAAACAAACAAAAAACAGTTAGGATGCGAACGTCGACCAAATTTGTACTAAAGACGTGACGCTCCCGATCTGATACGAATACAGCATTCAAAACGTTGCATGCAAAACAGCTAGAATCGTGGCCAGAAGGCTTACGGCGTTTTACTAGAATTTAAATTGTCTGGAGTGAGCGAGAACGTGGAGGTGAACTTCTGAAAACAAGAAAACAGCCGTTCTCGGTGCTTACCTTGGAGGTCTTAAACTGGAGAAATGCATTTTCTTTTGTACTCCATCAGGACTTACGATAACCAAAGCATCTGCATTGACACATTCTACGACCTGTTTTCAGAGACGGAACAAAGAGGCGTGAAAAAGAGCACAATACTTCGCAGCAACTCCTAGTTACTTCGTTCCCATTAAACACAGAACTTTCAAGTTTTTAAACTCTTATAAGGAGGCGGCGTGGCCCAGTGGTTAGAGGGCTTGATTTGCACGTGGATGTTCCGGGTTCAAAATCACTCTCACCACCAACTGGAATTGTCTTCGGTAGTAAATAGTCAAGTGCTTGCCTCCTTCCAGTAGGGTCTTTTAAAAAACGTTGAACAGTTCATTATAATTGTTGCTCAATAGATCGTTTTCACATGACGTCATGCTGGTGTACCTAAACAAAGAAACGGCGGCCATTTTGGTGTCCCAAAACAATCCTCGGGGAAATGAACTCCATTTTTATGCAAATATGTGCTATTGTTTCAGTAAATCAATATGGCCGCTGGCCACGTGAGTGAAAACGATCTATATACACGAACACACAAAGGTTCTTCACCCTTTTTTTTTAGTTCATTGACGGTAACTCGCACAGTTGGATGGAGCAAAAATAAACTCTAATACACCGCTACACATACCTGCAGGGTATGTACCTACATATGCACTTGTAACACGCAAACTAATCTTCTCACTCTCTGCATTGACTAACCTCTGCTGACAGCGCGCTTCGCAAATTAATGTCAAGTGAGATTACTTAAGTCCGTTCAATAGCAATTTAAAAGGTTTGTACCTTTCCTATGAATTCCTTATTTGGGATAACGACTGATGGAGCACTTGGAACATAATCTTTCCATATTCTGAGCCTCTTTTCACGGGCAAACCTGCGAAGAGAAAGACGACCGTTTGGTTACAGCAGCTTTCTGGGTTGTGCGCTTTCCACCTTCTCATAAGCGCAGCAAAAGGGATGAATTGTTTTTTCTTCTGTTCATAATTATAGGAAATTCCTCCCCGGTTACCGAAATGTAAAGGCATTGAAAGCCAGACCACAGAACTAAATCATCCGGACTGGATCCTCCCGTTACCGAGATTTGGATGTAAAAACCGAGATCTCGGCAACCGAGCCTCTCATATCAACCCATCGGTTTTGTCTTTACAAAAGATCTTTGGGAAGGATTTAGTGTTGCGGAGGGAGCGAGCCCCGTTCACACGAAAAATGCCTAAATGAAATCATAATAGTAATAACAACAATAATAATAACGATGATAAATTTTAAGAAAATTTACTTTTCTGCAGCACGCAGCTTATCATGTCCTTTTGAAAGAACCGCCATACTCCAGTCAACACACCGAGCAAACCCTTCACGCAACAGGAGTTCAGCAATATTTCCAGCCTATAGACATGAAAAGGTCAATATTCACTGAACTGTGGGAGTAAAACTAGCGACCTTATTTTTTATATGCCACTCAGCATGCTAGGCTATTAAAGGGGCTCTGTCACAATATTTTGAGGTATTTTGATCATCAACAAATTTACCTTTAAATTGAAGGAAACCTGAAAATAATGCTTTACAAAGGTGGAAAAACACCAAAGAGATAATAATAAACCAAAAAGGAACAAGGATGGTTAAGGATGGAGAAGATTGACACGGATTACAAACAACAAAATTGAAAAGTTTAGCTAAACTTTTCAAACCTATTTAACCGTGACATAGCTCCTTTAAGTTTAACTGGCAAAAGGCAGACAAGCTACTCATGTAACCCAATAAACGCTCAACAACTTCAATCTAGAAGTCACCGCAATTCAAACCTTACTTAAAAGGCATTTCAAGGAGTACCATCACGTACGGTTGTATGCACATGTACAAGAAGGAAGGAAAAAACATCGACTTTGACAACTGGCACTGAAGGCGCTGTTACACTGTGGAATGTTTGGTGCAACTTGTGTTGCAACGCCATTGCAGGACAAATGGCACCAAACATTTCACAGTGTTACATACCTCGCTATGGGTTAAAATGGTTGCAAGAAAAGTTGTACAAACCTTTGCAGAAGGCAGAAAGGAGTTTTCATTTTCATGCAACTTGTCTTGCGATGATTTCACCCGTTTCAAGGTACATGTACGTCACACTAAGCAACTTGCCTTGTAAT
The DNA here is from genome assembly GCA_014634185.1 of Astreopora myriophthalma. NCBI lineage: Eukaryota > Metazoa > Cnidaria > Anthozoa > Scleractinia > Acroporidae > Astreopora > Astreopora myriophthalma. The sequence continues at coordinate 1,776,047 of BLFK01000113.1, read as the reverse complement.
GGCGCTGCATGAAACATTGCAAGACAGGTTGCATCACCCATACACCTTATTCCAAAATGGCTGCCATTTCAATATCCCTGTGTTTCTTTTTTTTTTTTTTTCAAATTAGCCCTTGATGCCTCTTTCTCAAGCTCCAAATCCTAAAGAATACTCTACCTTGAACAAGGCAACAAGGGCTAATTAATTTGATAACAAACAAAAGAATATTAAAGTGGTGGACACTTTGGAATAAGGTGTATTGCACAGTATGAAAAAAGTAACAACTGTCTGTTTTTCCTCACTACCCACCTTGACTGGCTCTTGCTACATGTATTTGAGGACTAGTGTGGTACACGTACGTGCACAGAACTTCTTAATAAACTTGAATCGTGGCCTTAACTAACAACAGCATCTTAATAGATCGTTTTCACTCACGTGGCCAGTGGCCATATTGATCTAGGAAATATTTGCACAAAAATGGAGTTCAATTCCCCGAGGATTGTTTTGGAACACCAAAATCACCACCATTTCTTTGTTTAGGTACACCAATATGGCAGCTGTGAAGTCATGTGAAAACGACCTATAAACATCTGAGAGGTGTGGGGAGCCAGAAGCCTGGAAGAATAACAAGGGGTAGGGGTATGGTAGGGCTAAGGTATCTGAAAAGGTTGGCCAAGGACTGGTATGGCAGTAAACAACCTCTGCCTGCCACCTCATCCTACCAATATGTCCATTAATTATAGCACTGAAGAAGTAGGAAGAGAGTTTAAACAGGAACTCACAGGATGAATTATTGTTCCAAGATAATTCTGGTTTGATACACCTGAAATGACATGGCATTAGCAATAACAGCAAATAAGTGGGATTTTCCACTGGCTGAGTGAAACAAAATAAGTGGAAAATGTTTTCTCACACACCGCTGGGGGCTGGGAAAACGTCAGGTGACTCAAGGTGGGCAATTGTTTTTGTTGGTCTGCCATTTCCGACCTTTTTCCCACCCACCCACCCAAAGATTTCCAGTTGTTAAAACTTGTATGTGGATTGGTGCTTCTGTGACCCTTCTAGTTTGAAATGTTTTTTTTCCCCACAGGATTGGTTTGAAGTATACAATTCTACGCAGCTTATATATGTTCTTGAGTTTATGCTGCACGGTGGGCAGCTTGGCATAGCTACCAGTGGTGTGTGATAACTACTTATTGAGTTTATAGTCAGTACAACATACTTGTATTCAGAAGAACAGATTCTGAACAACAATTATTGAGACATACCTTCTAAAATAATCTTGACTTCTCTTTGCAACAAACGGCTCTCTGTGAAAAACTTTGCCTGAAAGAAAGAGACATTTACCCCTGCCATCAACAGCTAAATCTAACACAAAATTAATGCAGTTCGTAAAGTGGGTCCATGTCCAAACAGTTACATAACTATACATGAATACTGTCAGTAAACCAAAACCTGTCCACCACATACTTCATCAGAGAACGGCTCTGGAATTTCTTTGTCTCCCTCACGTCTGATCATTGGACTCTAAATTAGACAAAAGGAAGTTTTGATGTCTACTAATTAGAATTGTACTTAGAATTGTAAATTAATATTCATAGTTATTTTATTATTAGGATTTTAATAATAATTATTACTCTTAATTGTACCAGTTTTATCTGTTATTAGTCTCAGAGATATTAGCATGTATTTGCTATCTTAAATTCGAGGTTAAATAAAGTTTATTGTTGTTGCTGTTGTTGTTGATGTTAGGGCCGACTTACACGGTACGACTTAGTTGCTTGCGACAAGCTTACGACAGGCCTATGGCAGCGTTTTACATAAGAGACAGGTCTCGGGTCAATGACCCAACAAAGAAGGCTTCTTGACCCGGCAGATGAAATACAAATGTTAAGTTACAAAACAAATTAGAAAGACCCCCCAGATGGTCTACATGATCCCCCACTTGAAAGAATTAACTGGAACCCTGCTATGGCACGAATTGTTTCGTGTAAAATTGTTCATGTAAATCAAACCTACAACTCGCTTACGACTGTCGTGTACGTCACAAAAAATGTCGTAGGATTTTAAAACGTGTTTTAAAATTCTACGACAATCGTAAGCACAGCCTGTGTTCAGTAGCGAGAGTTGTACGCGATTTTTTTATGTGACGAGAGCAGCACACGCAGAAAAAATCGCATACGATAGTTGTAAGCAAAAGTTGTACCGTGTAAATCAGCCCTTACAGAAACACTTTGACAACAGTGGCTAGTTCAATCACTTTATTAACATCTGTACAATTAACCCTGACCCATCAGCTCAGTTGGTGGGGCACTGCGCTCCCATGCAGGAGGTTGCAGGGTCCAAAACCCCAGCCAGACCAATACTTAGGGTCTTTAAGTAACTGAGGAGAAAGTGCTGCCTTTGTAATGGCCTCTGCAAAAATTAATGGTTAGACTTTCTAGTCTTCTAAGATAAGGATGATTTAAACCATAGGTCCCGTCTCACTTCCCTTGTTCATGATGACTTGGGGACATAGTTCCCGATGTTGTGGTCTGGCTTTTGGGTGGGCGCTTCGCATAGGGACATAGGGATAACCTTAATGCACCCCCCCCCCCC
>BLFK01000113.1:1754414-1771170 GCA_014634185.1 Astreopora myriophthalma | reverse complement strand
GGGGGGGGGGGGGATGGGTGGTTTTGGAATTGACCGGTACATAAGAGCGACTTAAAACAAAAATTCTATGTGATAAACACGAGGCTGGGGATAGCCTTTACTCGGGCTTACCAGTATTTCTAGTACAAAGGTTACTTGTTGATGGCATTACCGGTCATAAAACATACTTAATATTCAAACAAACAGGGCAGTTTTCACTTGAGTGTCGAAAGTAATATTAATCATGCAATTGCTTTGGTGTCAGTTTTGGTTTACTGTACAATTGGATCAAAAAACTTGCATGAACTATTCCACCAATCAGATGCAAAACTAAAACCAATTGCAACTTGTCACTCTCGTTTTCCAGCTCTTGGCACCAGTTGCTTTCATTTGCTTTGCATTTTTATTGGCTGGTAAAACCAAGTGGTGAGTTGCAATTGGCTGAGGGGTGTTTTTCGCTCAGAACATGACTGGCTCTGTAATTACCCCAGTTTTTGGTTTTACTGAACTCAATTGAAAACCACTCTCAGCAAGCAATCCATTCCCCAGAGCTGCACACATTTTGTTCAGTAGTGGCACAAAATTATTTGTAGCACACATGCATACACACAAAAACAAGGGGCCTTGAGTCCAAGGTTAATCAATGGGTAGACAGTAAATGACAACAAACACACAGGTTGGGCATAATTTATCGGGGCAGGGAACATACTGGCATGGCTCAGATAATACCCACCGACCGCACAGACCACCACAGATGAGGGGCCTCGGTACCTAGCCCCATGCCGAGAACAAGTTGACCCTGTCCAGTGGAGTAACAATATGTCCCCTCCCTGATGGGGCTTCAGCACAGGGCTGAAGGGGTGCCGCAGGCAGCAATTCCTCACCCATACTTTATTAATTAGAACTAAACTAGCTTACAGGCAGCAGGAGGTACCAATGCTCAAAATCCAGAAAGCAAAACTGGAGAGACAGAGGGAGGGAAGGATTAAAATTGCTGCAGGCAGAAAAGAACTTGCAGCTTTCAGAAAATCTGGCTGAGAAGGCTGACATGGCAAGAGAGATAGCCTGGAGCATAATATGGTAATCACATGGTATGAGCTGAGAAGTCATCTCCAGGCTCTAACCAGTATTTGCTTTCCATCACTAACTTCTATTTTATTCTAAAATATCAAAATAAGTACAGCTGTACAGTTCAAAAACACATTGTACATATAATGATAATAATTATTTACAATACTGACTCTGAAGGTTTGATGCCACCACGCCTGACATCTACCAGTCCTTCAGAAACTATAGATTCTGTTACATTCTCGAGGTCTTCCCCTAAAATGAAAAGAATTGATAATCATGAATAACAAACTTAAAGTAATTATTTAAAGATCAAAACAAACAAAGCATTTAATTTTCTTTGACAACGAAATGTCATATTAGATCATTGCAGAAATCGCCTTAAGGTGATTAAACCTAGATGGCTTTTGCTAATTCAGGTACATTGTAGGTGAAATCATTGCTTAGATATCACAGCCAATGCAGGTGGTCTGGGCCTGCAGAGATGACACAGCAGACAAAGCAGCCATGTTGGACACCTCTAGTTTTGAATCTGCTACTACATCATGGGGCAACAGATTCCACCTACTGACTGATCTTGGAAAAAACGACATCCCATAAGCATTCACGGTGAACGAGTTGGTGGTACTTGAATTCGCTGCCTCTGGAGCTCCTTTTGTTAGGGGGAAGGAGATGTTGACCCGGTTATTCTAGATTTTATAAAAGAAAACTGTCTGCTAGTGTAAGCGGCAACTTTCCATTGTGAGGTGTCAGTGGTTCGCAAGTACAAATCAGAAGTGACACGCTTGGCAGCATTCTACTGTTCAAGTACAAAATGTTGTACAAAAAATAGTAATGGCATTACGCTTGCTGGTGAAGGACAGTAGATTGCACTTCGACATATTAGAGTCCATCTGCCACACCCTGGCCTACGGAGTGAGGTCATCGACGCCACTTTGAAGCACCCAATTACTAGAGGTGATTTGATCCTTAGTAATAGTGTTGGGAATCAGCTGAGATTTCATAATCAATCATCGGAAATAATCGGATTGACCTAAACGATCAATCATTGATTACAATCAGAAAAATCCCTGTATGACAGTTCCCTTTATTTTTTCATGTGTGGGCAAGTCAAAGTAATGTAAACTTTTGAGTTTTTTTGACTGTGGACCACTTATTAATGACAATCATTTTGATTTCACATTACCGGTAACATTGTTTCATCAACCACTTTTCTTCAACAATAAAATTTCATCAATGTAATATTTTGTGAATAATATTTTTTATTTTTCCACAACAATCAGTTGTACCATTAATTTTTCATAATCGATTATCACATCGCTTTAAGTTTTTGATCAATGGTCAGTTACATATACAATAGATGATTGGCACACCACTACTTAGTAATGAGTCTTAATACACGTAAGTATTTTGATTGCTATTATTATATTATTAGTCGGCTGAGAGAGAAATTTCATTATAATAAAATAATACCTTTCTGTAGATAGATGCACCCATATTCTCGTCCGGTTCCAGGGACTTTGTATTCTACTGAAAATAACACTTCTTTTCCAATTAGCTTCTTCCTAAGAAATTCCCTAGCCTCCCATGCATAAGGCTAAAAGTGAACACACCAAAAAGGCATAATTAATTCTACATAAGTGTCATTAATTCGATTAAAGTACAGTCGACTCCCGATAACTCGAACCCTCGCTAACTCGAACCTCACGCTAACTCGAAGCAATTTTCATTTCCCTTCGGGTAATTTTGTATATAAATTTACCCTCGGTAACTCGAACTCCCGATAACTCGAACCTTTTTCGATTTCCCCTGAAGGTTCGAGTTATCGAGAGTCGACTGTATATCAATCACAGTGAACGAATATACAGACTTTGGGTCTTACTCAAAGTGAGTCCAAATGCAAAAACTATTGTGATGTGAATTTTCTTAAGACAGACATTGCTCTTGGACTTGCTAATGCTTTGAAAATGAGGTTGAGGTGAATTTTGAAGAACAGTTATTAGGATCAGTTCTTTTTCCACTGTTTTAATAGTAGCAAAAAGGCTGAAGATCATTCATGAATGCACCCAACGGCGAAACATTGCCATAAATTTCAGTGGCAGAAAAATGATCATGATGGCTATAATTCACCAAGCAGATGTCATTCCATTACTGGTAAATAAGATATCTACGGCTAGTATTACTTAGCAAAATCACAATTGCCAAGTTCAGTAACTTTAAAGTGGCAACCTTTGAATTCAGCACTCTTTCAAGGAAAACACATCACTGGATTTTTTTCCTCTTAATTTCCGCAAGAGCAGAACAATAAAGATACAGCTTTTCATACTGTCATTCAATTCAATTTGATTTTATCATTACAAGTTCTATAATATAAGCTGACTGCCCAAGCAAATTTAGAGAGTTTATTGATCCGCACGTGGGATTGCTGGTGGTCTTCAAAATACCCTTGTCTAGAAAATCAGGGGTTAAGATAAATTAGAAATATTAACTTCAGAGTCGTGATTTCTTTCTCCCTTGAAATGTAATGCTTACATGTAAGTCTCTGGTTTTTTTAGTGCTAACACAAAAAGGCTGCGGCACGTAATCGTTTTCTATTGGTCAAAAACAATCGCATCTTTAGAAGTCATTCATAAAGAAAAGGACTCGAACTGTATTGAATTCACAACCCGAAATGAAATATACAAGTCACACTTTCGTAAAAATGTTTTAAGCTTGTCGCTTTCTTTTAGACGACAGGCTTTTAGAAAGAGAGGAGCCATTTTAGAAGCAGAGTGCATTTCTGAGCAATGAAGTAATGTAACATTAAGACGATTTAACAAACAAACCTCATCGCGCGTTTCAACGCTTCCTTCCACGTTAGGATTCGCTCTTCTCGCAAGTTTTGGTGCATTAACGTTGGACAAGCAAAGCTGTCTCTCAGGTGGAGGACCTCCTCGAGGCTGACCACGTATTACTACACTATCTCCCGAAAGAACCTTTATTCGAAAAATAATAAAGTAGCTAAGTTATTTATCGGTGACTGTACACGATTTATAGGTAGCTATTTTGAATGTCGGACCACGGTAAACGTGGCAAATTCGGAGACTAACACAGAGTTTGCTGAAAAATTCGCGAAATGAATAGAAAGACTAAGCCTTGTGTTACCTGTTTAACGATTCCACGATTCATCTGTGGTGACTGAGCCATTGTTTATGTAGTGAAGAATCCAAACTCACCACAATTCAGGGGAAAAGGAAAGAACTTCTTCACAGAGAAATACTATATTTGGACGTGTATGACGTCAGCATATTACCGGAAGTACAAATTGGACGAAAGGTCAGCCAGTATTTTCCGAGAATCCCCGAAAGAAATACGGCTACCGGATCCTAGACGTTTAGGGGTAAGAACTAATTTATCAGAAAATTTTAGATATAAGAGCCAAAACAAGGCCAACTGACCACTCTTATGGATTTATTCAACAAATATAGAGTCAACACAGGTCTATTATTGAAGTTCACGAACACGGACGACAGTGACCCGAAGATACAGGATTTATTTCCGTTTCCTTTGAAGTAAGACAACTGACCAAAAAGATGGAAACGGCAGCGGAAGTGAAAAGACTGTGATTATTTTCAAGTAAGGATGTCGACGGTTTTGGCGTTATTTTTAGCAATCCTTTCCAGCGCGGGTTATCCAGGACTTGTTTCCTCCAGTGGAGATGATTTATTTTTAGCAGATTTTTACAATGAAACGACGATCACGCGCATTGCTTTCGGTAGTTGCAGGTAAAATGAATATTGACGGATAATATTGTTGTCAAAAAAATGGCGTCATTCCTGTACTCAATGATTTTTTTTCTTTTGAGTTCCTATGGTATATTAGGCTTTGCAATGAATGGCAACTTTCAAGAAACTGCATCTTTATTTAAAGAAGAGGTCTCGGCTCGTTAGATTTTGGGTGTACTTGATAAGCAGAAGGTTTATACATTTTAGTATAAAACACTTGGTCCCGCCTTTTGGGACCGATTACATAATTTATGCCGGGATGAATTGAAACTCCAGCCAGATTTCAGAACAAATGCCTCATTTGAAAAAAAAATGGCGATAACATGAAGAAAGATTTCGGTCCGGGCTGTAAGCCCAGTTTGAGGTAACCAAGCTGGAATTTTCAGCAGCCCGGTTATCCACTGGGTTACCACAAACCGCGCTGGAATTTTCAGCACTGCGTGACACAACATGGGGTGGAATTTTCAGCCCAGCCAAATGGGATTAAAAAAGCCATGACATTTCTATCTTTTTTCAGCCTGGGCTGAGACAGGAATTTGCAGCATTCAAATGTATTGTGTTTTCAATCTCTGTGGGATGAGCAAAACATGGGCTGTTTGCATACATGTAATGTACCTATCAATGTTATGCCTGAGGGGGGAGGGGACCCCGGGCATATGTGGGGCATTTGACTTTTCAAAAGAATTTTTGGTCAAAATCCCACCCTAGGGCCAAAACAAATGGGTAAAATCAGATCAAATGTCGGCACCTTTGAGAAATAATTTTATGAATCACTGTTTAAGAAAACGTGTCAAGTTTTCTTCTTTCTTTCAATGCTTTGTGTATTCTGCGGTAAGTAATATGAACAAATCTAGCATTTGACGTTTCAGCAATCTAATTACAATTTATTTTCAATGGTAAATTACCCTTAGATATTAACGGAACAAAGCAATAAACACACTGGAGTCCTTCTTCTGGTAAATGTTTGTTCTTACATGCTCATATTAAAAGTAAGAATTCTACTTAAGAGACGCATTTAATATTCAGATCCCTGTCAATGGAGATTAAACATTAGAATTCCAGTGCGTGATTGTCTGACAAAAAGTGAAAGTGCATAAAAATCCATGCAATCCCCACAAAGTGAGTTCCATAAACATAAGGAAAGTGGATAGTGATAAGTAGCTGTTTCGTTCCTAGAAAAACTACTGCCTACTTGTTCATGGCAGTTTACCAAGATGGCCGCACCAAGCAAATGTGATTATGTCCCATTCCTCCTCCTAAAAAAAATCAAATCAAACATCCCCACCCTGGGGCCCAGACACTCAGTCAAAATTCCCAAGGATAAGGGAGGCAATAAAAGCCAAAGGCCCACATATGTCTGGGGTCCCCCCCCCCACCCCCCTTGGACTTAACATTGATAGGCACATAATCATGACCAAATTCAGCCTGTGGGCAGACTGAAATTTTAGCCTCTTTTTTCCCCTTTTTATAGTTATCCTGAGAAACCTCAAACACTCTGGGAACATATTTCAGAGCAAGAGCCAGATTTATGGGTTTGGCTAGGAGACGGTATGATTGAGATTTAAATCACTTTATATATGCTGCACTAAGTCATGTACTCTACATGTGGAAAAGAGGGTTTCCTCTGGCACTGTGAGGCATTGATCAGCTGAGCATGTTCAGAATGTCTCGAGAAGGCCCATTTTTGCCAGATTTCTATTTATGTCACCCTCCCTTAGTGATAGTTTTTAAAATTAATGTATTCTTTTATTTCTACATGTAGCTGTTTACGCTGACACTAAGATAGCACCCCTAACATGGACTCCATCTCCTCTCAGTGAAATGGCTGCAAAGTTCAATACTTTGAAGTACTCTATAGAATATCAGGTAAATTTTTAACATTTCAGTGGTTTTGCTTTGCAAAAAATTATCAGCAGCCCTCCATCAACCACAAGCTGCGATGGACAATTTTCAACAGTTTGTCACATGACCCCTTTTTGTTAAGTCATTGGCTCAGCCAGATTTGAGCAAATGTTTCCCAGAAATGAAAAAAGCAGCTTAAAATTACAACCATGTAAATTTTTCAGGCTCATATCATTTATAAGCGGAAGCTATTATAGACGTTAGAAATTAGAAAGATTTGTATGGAGGGAAGACGCTTCACTCTCAATAAAGTCATGCTCCAATGCTGTTTCATACAAATCCTCAAGATTTAAAGTATTAAAATGTAACTTGAAACAATAAACATGACTTTGAGCCTGTGTTGAATAAAGTAAAGATATGTATGAGTTTTTTTTCCCAGAGCCTTGAGATGATGTCTAAGCCTTTAGCGTGAATTTCAATATATCGAAATTGGCCTCACTTTTTTCCCTTGCAGTTTCCAAGTCCAAACATTCCTATCCTTTGTTACCTTGATTCTCTTATTCTACCTCCAACAAGTAGAGGAATCTGACTTTCTTTTGAGTACTTAATTAAGGAAAATTTCACTGGAAGGCAAACAATTCTACATGTAGCTTGTATATGAAAGTATGGAGCTCTTAAAATTAATGTTCAAATGATCATAAAAGTTTCCATTCAGGCCAAGTGAGATGTGATCTTTTCATTTGTGGAACTCTTACAGCTCTTGCTGCAAGTTTACCAATAATCATTAGTTCTGTGACCAGCTGTTGGATGGGCTTTTAGCAGCATCTTTCCTGGTATGATAACAATTATTATCATTTTTGAGTAGTGAGTCTGAGCCCACATGAGAGGCACAGCTATAGCTTGTAGCCCCTAGAGTGGGACATTAAAAATCTGAAATAGACTGCATGTGCTCAAGAAGGCTGTGTGAGTTCCAGTAAATTGAAAAATCAATCCATTGGCTATTTTTCGGGGACGGCTATTCATAGAGTTATGACTTAGAGTTAGAGTTAACAACTGCCAAAATCCTGAATTCATGATTTTGGTTAGGGTTAGCTTAAAGTTTAGTGATTAGGTCTAAACCATGATTTAAGAGTCAAGTCGGTTCATTTAATTTTTGCTTTCCAGAATGTTGAATTTAGGATTGTGGCAGTCCAAAATCTTGAATTCAGTATTTTGGCAGTCGTTAACTCTAACTGAAATAACTCTATTGCTAGTCGAAATAACTCTATTGCTAGTCGACCTCCTATTTTTGATGCTGTGTCTTTTGTAGAAATTCCTCAAATCTGGAATTCGTGTGGTGGGAGTCTGGGATGATCATGATTATGGAATGAATAATGGTGGAAAGGTGTGACACATAATAATAAATATAATAAATATTTGCCTAAAATCTTAATAAATCATATTGTGCTTATTTAAAATCTAATAAACCAATAATTGCTATTCAGTTATAAGAATCAAACACTGTGGTTAATTCTCTAATGGCAAACTTTTTCTATTGCCTGGTATTTCTTTATTTACGTTATGTGAATTCAATAGAGAGGGGGTTTATTTGGAAATCCATTACTAATAATTGCTATACAGTAAAACTCAGATATCATGGTTAATTCTTTTTAATAGAAGGGCAAACTTTTTCTATATAGGGGTTATTTACCAGCCTAGGTTGGTCCATATTGGGAAAAATGGTGCCCTCTGTCTTGAGTACTGCCTGAGGCCTGCAGTACTCAAGACAGTGGGCGCAGTTTTTCCCAATATGGACCGACCTAGGCTGGTGAATAAAATTTTTATTTTTTTCTAAAGCACAATGAAAGGCATGTGAGAGACCCGAACATTTTAGGGCTGTAAGCATAGAAATGATTCCACCCGCCCTGAGCAGGCCAGATGAGAAAATTCCACCTGCTCCCAGAACCAATGAGATTGCAGGATTTGTTGAATTCTGCCTGCTCACTCACTGAGAAACAAATAATGCCTGGTATTTCTGCCCCTTGCAGCATGACTTGGGGAAATAATAACTATCGGCATTACCTATTGATTCCTGGGTTTGGAGCAAATGTGGCTGGAAAACCTGGCAATCATTTGGACATCATTGAATAAAAAGGAACTGACTATTAACCTTTTAAACTCTGCAGCACTACAAAGATCGTCTTCAATCTCAAGGTATCTACTTAGATTTTCTTGATGAGCCAATAGACAGTCTGCGACGTACCCGTGAAGGGACCTATGCATCATACATCTTTGGTAGTGGCAGTAAAAGATTAAAGGTAAATTGAAAGGCTTGATAAATGATTTACTTACAAAAATCTGTGACTTTTGGCTTCTTGTTTTGAGGTTTTTTCAAGTCACTGAGAATTATCATGTAGCAGATGACACTAGGATTAAGGTGTTACACAATGGCAGGTGGACAAAAGAATTCAAGGGAGCGTTTTTTCATTGTATTGCTGACATCTAAGTTTCCCCTGGCATGAATAGGCTTTTATCATTCAATCAAACTGATAGAAATTGTCTCTGCCATCCAGTCCACTGACGAATACATCATATATATATATACATATATATATATATATTTTTTTAATTACTCTAAGAATCCGTATGCATATGATAATAAATTGCAAATTGATAATGATCTTAACTAAAGCAGGATGTAATGCCTGACGGTAATAAAAATCGTTGTGTAGGTAAAAAGTGAGAGTTATGAGTTTTTTGTGCATTTTCCCATACTTTAGTTGATCTTACTTGACACACGTTCGCACCTGCGATGGGGGACGGAGTGTGACATACTTGGAAAAGAGCAGTGGGATTGGCTGGAGGCACAACTAAGCAACACCAGTCCTGCGCAACTGACAGTAATTGGCAGTGGAATTCAGGTGCTGTTTTCTGTTTATTGGTGCATTTGTTTTCCTTGAACACAATTTTCTTTGGGGCGGCATAGGGAGTTCTAAGAAGTATTCATCAGTCATGGCGATAAGCAAAAGCCTCAAAGCAGCAACTTCGAAACTTAATTGACTTTTTGTCATTTGGCACGCAAGAATACCAATGATTACATTTCCACCCAGTATAGCCAACGTTTTATAGGCTACCAGTACTTATCTGTGTATTGAGCATGAAAGATATGTAAGCGTGCACAAAAAGGTCTCTCAGCAACAAAATAATGATTTTTGCGTGGAACGAAAGCATTTTTCAGTTGAACGTCCATTGAATTTAGCTAATAGAGCGATTTGAAATCGAAGCAATTCACGACTGGCTTTACAAGCCAATCATAATGCAAAGTAAGTAAAGGCAGCCGGCGCCACTGGAAGGGCGGGAGAACGAGAGTTACTTTAAAGTTGCAATAATTGCATCCGATTGGTTGAAAAGTTCGCGCTCGTTTTTTGGTCCAATCATAGAGTAAAGCAAAACCCAAACCAAAGCAATTGAGTAATTACTATTCAACACTTGAGTGAGAACTGGTCTAAAGATGCTTTGGACTTGCATTACTTCGCTCCGTGGTTGGCCTGACAAGCTTGCGCCACTACAAAACCGATCAGAAGCAAAGCCGAAGGTACCAGTTAACGTTGCTACTTGTTCGCACGCGTTTTCTTAGCGCGGGCTACGCCTATTATTTCCGACTTGTGATTGGTTCATTTGGTTTTCTGGCTGTGTTGTGATTGGCTACACTCGTACACTGGAATCACTTTCCCCAGCAGCAGTTTTCTCGTCTTTTTTCGTCATTAACCATCCCTGTCTCTTCAGGTGTTATCAGACATGCCCTACACAGACAGATGGACCAGCTGCCCTTCAAGCTATGATCGCTTGATGTGGCTTTTGCAGAGAAATCCAAGGGTAAGAAGAGATCCTCAGAATTTAAGTATTACGCTGTTTTCAGCAATTTCCCCCCTCCAAAATAAAGCCGATGTTCCGACATTCCCCTTTGTCGCTGACATTCCCTTTCCACATCTTGTATCGTAGGTGATTCTCATAAGTGGAGATGTTCATTTTGGAGAATTCGCTTGCTTGAATAACACAAGTACAGGTTTGTAAACATATCCCTAGCTACAGCGTTCTGCAAAGGCCTGTGCGGTCGGGAGTTTGATTTTTAAAATTCTACTGAATAGGAGGTGGGAAGGAACGCCGGACAGAAGTATGTAGAGTTAATGGAATTGGGTCAACCCCAAAGAAATCGGCAATCTCAGAAATCTCGAGCCTTCTTACGAATCCCGAAACTTGTCTTCCTGGTGGGCATTTCAGAACGGGCATCTCAGAACGAGAAAATAGCCGCTTTTAAGGACGCATTCATCCTCTGAAATTATTTCACGTGAGCAATTGCACACCAAAACCGAATTTTAACCAAACATTAAATTTATGTTCTATTGCAAACGCGAAAATATTTAAGGTTATCCATGTTTCTTTTTGAAGTGTGTACCGGTATTTAGTTTTTTTTCGTCGGATGATTTGTGCCACGAGTGTGGTATACTCTTATTTTTTTCAGGCTACCCTCTGTACGAAGTAACTTCCAGCGGCTTGACAAGCACATGTGTTACGTGGATCTCAACCGAGTGGTGTCGTTGGCTTTTAACGTAGGTACACAAACTACAGAATTGCTGCTAGTATTCCACAGTCCATGAATCCAACACTTGTACTGTCCTGGATGAAATGCAAATTGTCCGTCAAAACAAAACCTTGAGCGCCGAATAGTTTGACTTCTGTTTCAACGGGGTCTTTGTAAAAAGCCCTTTTCACGATTATTGACTCCGTTTTGGTCGGTGCGGGGGGAGGGCAAACACGGCTAAAATCCCATACATTCACTTTAATTTTAGCTGTGTCTGCCCCCAACCAATATGGCGTCATTAACCGTGGAAAGGTCTACAGGGAGAACAATGTCCTTTTCTAGTCTCGTGTTTTCACCAGACTGAACGAGTAATCATAAAGGTCACGCGATATTAAACTCACTATAAACAGACTAATTTTGCCAGTTTGAGTGTACAAATCGTTGCCCATTTAATTTAGTTTGAATAGTCAACTGGTGTTTTCGATTGCGCGCGGCTGCGACAAGATTTTTACAACCTGTTCTAAAGATTATCTATTTAAATGATGCCCGTAGCAGACGTGCAAGCGTTGGTGGTATAGTGGTGAGCATAGCTGCCTTCCAAGCAGTTGACCCGGGTTCGATTCCCGGCCAACGCAAGGCGTTTTTTTTTTGTTTGTGAGAAAAAAAAAATAAAAGAATCCCTGTTGCATAGTAAATCGGTGTACAATTTTCCCTTGACAGAAAGGAAAAAAACCTGGTTTGATGTCAATAGGAACATCAAATAATGCAAAAGACGGTAGAACTGTAGGGAATAAAAACGTGTTGCTTAGAACTGATCCAGGAAGGTGTTACAACTCTTTTTTTTTTCCGACGCGCTAGAAATGTTGGCCGAAGTTTGCTTTGGTCGAAGCAGACATACTTCATGCCGGAGTGGGGATATAATTTTTGTTCACCGCGTCATGAACCTACTTGAGTCGTGGCGTGAAAAAAGGCCTGAAATTGTTTAGCTTTGAACGGGATTCGAACCCGGGATTGCAGTGATCAAGCCGATCGGGAGCTGATTATGGGGGATGTCACAGGAAGACCATGTCTAAAATTCAGGCGGGTCTCGTTTTAATCGGAGTCACATATGGTAATAAGCCACGTGATTGTGATTGTCTCTGAAGTTAAGCTCTGTTGGCCGAGGAAACTACTTGGATGGGTGACCTCCTAGAATACCCCGTTTTTTTTTACTTCTCCAGACAAAGGATGAAAGGTTATTGTTATGCTGCCACGACCATGCAGTGACCATTTACTTCGCTCTGGCTGTACAGGAATCCAACATTTCATGCAAAGCGTTTCTATAAGAAGCTAATGGAAGTTTACCAAATTCATTTCTTACTGCAGCATTTGGACACCGTTTATTTCAATAGCTTCACCCTTTGTAACGACGGACTCAAACAGTCAGCATCCCACGTGGACACTCTTAGGCGTCTTTTTAACCCTTTAACTCCCAACATTGACTTCAGTGTTAGATTTTACTTGGGCTAACGCCAGACGATTTTACTCGTCACTGGGGTACCGCTTGAGCATGAAAGGGTTAATAAGTTTTGGGTTCGTAATAAGCGCTTACAAGATGAAGATACATATACATCACAGATATACTTGAACTGTGGATAAAGCATCACTGCCATGATCCTCCATCTTCGAATGCTTCTTTTACAATTCTTATATTCTCTCTCAAAGAAGACAGTGCTGTAGTTCTCATCCTTTATGGTTTTGACTCAATCGCAGGAATATCGGCTATTCTTCCAGACGCACTCACCCGTTTATCACAGAGATAAATTATGGTCTGATAACTATTAACTGGAATGATCAACCGGTAAGGTGTGCTCTTTATTTAACGGTTCTCCCCCTTCTAGAAACTCTTTACCTTTTCTCCGGATGGAAAGTAAATGAACGTTTTGGTAACACGTATGTTTGTTTGTAGCTTTGTTTTGAAATTAAACCATGCTTAATAGGTTAACCAGACTGCAATCCTTCGTGAAAAGTATGAAACATCCTGATTGCTCGATTTTAAAAATGTCTACCAACCAGAGGTGGAGGAAACTGCCTTTTCGTTAGGGGGCGGTGTAGCCTGCAGTGCAGGCGTATTTTAGTGGACGAGCGCTCAATATAATTCTCAGTATGTTGGGCCGCCATCTTCAGTTTTTGAGGCAGAGGACGCTCGAGGAGAGAAATAAATTACTACCAAGGGGGTGGGCTATAGACGAGGGGGATTAGGGCCCATCTCAGACTTAACATTCCGGCTCCGTGATTAATTGTTCTCGAGAAAGGTAACTCGCGCTCGCTCATAAGACACCTGCGGTATGGCCCATGCGGATGTTCCGGGTTCAAATCGACTTGTTGGCCCAGTTGATAGAGCACGGGACTATCGTGCGGGAGGTCGTGGGTTCGAACCTCAGCCGGACCATCACTCAGGGCCTTTAAATAACTGAGGAGAAAGTGCTAGCTTTGCAATGACATCTGTAAATGGTTAAACTGTTAAGTCTTCTCCGATAAGGACGATAAACCGTCTGGTATGTTAGTTGTTAAGATTCAGTTGCATGTTTTTAATAAGCTCCGTTGCTATTTGTTCCTCTTTCTCAGATTACTGTCACAGTGGAAGTGCGTGGCAAGGGCACAAGTTACCTCCAGCAGACTATTTCACTAGATCTACTAGAAAAGGTTACTACTCTAACACAGAATGAATTTTCAATTGACTGTCGGAAAACAAAACCATGGGCTTTCTCACCTGAGTAATTACTCCGGCTAATCACAACAAACATTCTCGGACAACCAAATGAACCAATTAGAACTCGAAGAAGATACATGAAGCCGGCGTCGAGCTCAGGAAAATGTATGTGAGCAAATCACAGTTAGTTTTCGTTTGGCTTCTGATTGGCTGAGAAAGTGTTTCTTTGTGCAATCACCGATGTCTACAAAAGCTGGCAAAGCCTCCGGTCTTAAAGACAGTAATATTCTATGCTATAATCTACTGTCTGTTGACAGACGTTTATCATACTAGGACTACCAAGGTATCTCAGGCTGTGCCTTTGATTGCGAGAAAGTGGCGCGGGATTTTTTGTCCAATCACACAGTGCGTGTAGTATGCGTAAACGAATTGACCCGTTAATTACTTTCGACTCACTCTCCACCAGCACAAGACCACACTTTCCGTGAAAACCCACTTCCGCAGTCATTCGCTGAAATCTAAACACCCTGAAGTTCTGCGGTTATTCGCAAGTTTAGTATCCAACATTTTCTTTGAACAGACGAGAGGCGCTCACCAATGTCCACAAAAGCTGGCAAAACCTGCGGTCTCAAAGAAAGTAGTTTTCTATGCTATAGTCTACTGTCTGTTGACGTTCATCCTACTAGGACTACTAAGGTATGTCAGGCTGTGCCTTTGATTGCGTTTTTTCATCCACTGGATATGACATACATCTGTAGAAGCTGAGTGTTCTTCATTCCTTATTTGTCATTTTCTTGTTTGTCTTTCAGGTTCTTTATCTTCATTGTCAGGGTAGTTGTTATCAATGTTGTGTTACCATTGTTGGGATTACGTCTTCGTTCTCCTACAAATACTTCAGAGTACCTCAAGCACAAGAACAAGATCATCAAAAAAGATTAACAATAATCACGTTAGCGGAGTGTAACAGCGCGGTGTTCATTGGAATGCTACAAAACCAAAGTACCGTAATTACCTTGGCCAATCACACCATATCACGAACAAATCAGAACTCTAAGCAAATGCATGTATCCAATGCTAAGCGCGGAAAAACGGCTGCGAGCATGTTACGGCTGGTTTACGGTTTGCATCTGATTGGTTGAGGAATTGACATTAGATTTTTTTTAACCAATCACTGAGCGTAATGATTACTTTCGACACCCAAATGAAAATCTCTCGAGCAGTTATTTATTGAAAATTGTGAGCTACCGCAAAACATGGCGGCAAAGCTTTTACTTCTCCAAGGCCTGTTCGAAAGCCGCCGTGATTAACGCTGGTACCGATTAAAAGTTAACAGGGCTGGCGCTTTCAGTAATTTCACACGAGAAAACACACTAAAGACTACTCATAGGCTGAACATTAAGAAATTCAAAGTCTAAGTCAAAACTAAAGAGCAAAAATCTTTCGGAAAAATATTTTTCATTGAATGGTAAATAAACTGGAATCAAGTCAATCATTTCACACCAAACCAGAGAGTAATAGGGCCCTGAGGACTAAAGTTGACGTGAGTCATTGGAAACGAGAATATTTCCTCACATTTTTTCGTGGTTGTAGTGATCTGCGATCATTGTGTTAACTGTGAAAATAGAAGATGTTCTGTCGATATTTAATGTCTGGAGCTTTCCGTTGAAGTTACACCCATCCAAATCAGCAATCATCGTATTTCAAAAAGTAAAGACAATTCGCAGCCATTTGTATTATTTGTGAATAAAATAAGTATTATGATAGTGTTTGAAATTTATTATGTCGTAGTTGATTTGAAATAAAAATAGTTCACATTTTGTATGCGTTCATCCATTTTCTACTGACGAAAGAATGTGAAATGGTCTTAACGTCTCCCGCTTAATCCTTTTCAATCCGTTCCTTGTAACAGAGCTTTTGAAGAACGCCTATGGTACGCTCAGGGCGGTAGCGCAAGTCAGTGGCGGACCAAGGGGAGCCCGCCCTTGTTTTGGACCAAACCTTTTGTTTCTAAACAAGGCTGTCTCGAAATAGAGACAAACGCCACAAACCGCAAAAGGTCCCCCTCCCCCTAATATATATATATATTTTTTTCAGAGTGGGCCCCTCCCTTACCTCTAGATCTGGATTCGCCACTGCCATTGTACTCGTATACGCCGGGGCAGATCCAATTACACATTGCGTTGTAAGGAAGTAAAGTAAAGAACCTACATTTATATTTATACATGGTTGTAGTATAATTCTTACAACGGACTCTTTCGCATTAGTAACCCAGGGTTAGAACACACTGACCTGAAGTAAATCTACACAGGAGCCCATAGCTGGAACGTATCCCATGCTGGGGCTATGTCACAGCGTGTTTCGCGGGCTTTTCCGGCGAAAAGTTCAGTGCCAGTCCGTACGCGCCTAAACGATTAATTATGCATGCAAGGTTTATGATTTGCTGGCAAGGCTCCTGTTGGAGACTGATTTCGCGGGAAAACCAAACTAAGAAAAGCCGCTCGGTCTGTGAAAGCGCCGCGACACAAATATATTGAAGTTGTACGCTCCGGGATGTGGGCTCCTGCGCTACGGACACAGTTGACACACCAGACTATGAGATTGCATCACGAGGAGACGGCGTGGCCCAGTGATCAGGGCGCTGGATTTGCAGTCGCTAGTTACCGATGCTTCGGGTTCAAATCCCGCTCTGCCACCAACTCGATTTGCTTCGGCTGGTTCGAGATCAGTTCTATTCCTCCAAGCGGTGTAAAGATATAGCCAACGGCTTGGCTCCTTCCAGTTTTTTTTTTTTTTTTTTTAATTTTTTATGTAGAGAATAATGCTGGGCTATCACCACTTGATGCTGATCAG
>BLFK01000113.1:1732620-1754404 GCA_014634185.1 Astreopora myriophthalma | reverse complement strand
TTGACGTATATTGATGCCGTTGCATCAATATTTGCCTGACCACATTAAAAGCTTCACGGTGTAATTATTTTGAATACTAAACACTCTTGAAGTTAATAGCTTCCGTTTCCTTTCGACCTTGCGAATTGTTTTCGTCTGGCAGTTCTGACTGAAGTACTTCACGCATGAGAAGTCGAACGCTTTCTTTGTGTCCATAGACAGCATTGTGACATCTGTCAGTAAATAGCTTTGGACGAGGTATTTTCAAGAAATCTTCTGCTAGCCGTTCTTTGACGTTACCAAAAGGTAAGTGCTATTTTAAAATGATTGGGTTGCAGCTGACATTTTTGTGCTTCGCCTGTGGGCAGTAATGAAACTCTTCTATAAATTTAATTTGGGTCTCAAAATTTTAAGTTGACTGTCATGGCTGGCTTTACTTTACATTGTGCATACTTATTGACTTTTCGTCAAACTCAAAGCGGCACTTTCTCGATTCGCTCTGAAAACTGTATAAAGCATTGAACAGCTCCAAAGATCTCAGTGGATCTCTTTAGAACGGCCGGCAATTTACACGATCAACTGCGGACTTTCAGCAACAGCAAAATACGATGTTTATGGTTCCCGGGGGAGGGAGTCTGAATCCTCGGAATTCTTGATAGGGATATGCCGCCCGGTTACCCAAATCCTGACTCTATTTCAGACCAAAACACGCCATTTTCCACAACCATTTTCAGATCTGGCCCCTAAAATCCATACCCGTTTTCAAACAAGACCTGGCTTCTGAAAGTTCAGTGTACTTGGTATGCGAATCCATAACATTGTCCAACTGAAGCCGACAGAGTAGTGCCTAAGTCCATCATTCAGCCCGAAAATTCAGTTCGAATGTTATATTTCGGTTACTTCTCTTTCTCTATCATCAAGAGTAAATTCACTCTTGCTATTATTCATTTGGAGTTGAAAATAGAAATACGCTTGTACGTCCTCAAGGTTCCCTTGAAAACCACACCCGATTTCAGACTATAATGATCAAAATTTATACCCGTTTTCAGACCAAACCTGGCTCAAAAATCATACCCTTTAGAGGGGCACATACCTATATGTACAGGATATCGTATGAACGCGAGTGCATTTCGTGATTTATGGGCACGAGTGATGTTTTGAAAGTTCTCAAAATTGCACGAGCCGCAGGCGAGTGCAATTTGAGAACTTTCAAAACATCACGAGTGACCATAAATCACGAAATGCACGAGTAGGTTCATACGATTTTTCATTTATTATATTCTCAACAAAACTACTCAAACGCGCTACTTTGTACGGTGTTTCCATAGCAACTTCCGTATTGCACTCTATAACCTATTTATGCATTCGCCATTGGCCATTCAGAAACGAGATATTTTGTTGAGTATATAATAATATAGCTTATATACGTGAGTATCCGTCCTCCGTCCCGGGTTATAGTTATTTTAGCCGGAATGTTATGGGGGCGCCAGTGTGAGTAGATAACAATAACATTTAGGGAAAAATACTGAAAAAGTGGATGAAGTCATTTCTCATATTCGGTCTATTGATTTGTCTTAAGCACAGAGTGAAAGTATAGACGAAAACGCTTGCTTAACAGGCTGTGAATCGAAGAGCATACGTTGGCAAATAGAATGCATGCCCGAAGTTTTTCACGAGCTTACCCGCTTCGGTTATTATTAAACGTTTTTTCTGCCCTTTAATGCTTAAACCCTGCATAGGTAATCGGGAACGCCCGTTCACAAGACGCAAGATATCATGCCCTTAGCTGACCAATCAACCGTTATTTCTTAATCCCGGCCGTTGACAACATTTTCTTGCGATGTTCTGCTCTCCTCCATTATTTCCGGCCTGATCGGTTTAAGTCCAATGCAGAAGGAGTCCTCGGAATTTATTAACTGGTCAAAGGTTGTTTGTTAGTAGTTGTCAGTTTAGTTCTTGAAAGCTTTTTTAATTCAGTGTGTTTTTACATATCCGTGCACAATAACTTAAATGAACAGATCTGCGAAAAACCCTGAAGGTCCTCTCTTCTTTCACGATGTTGCTTGTACTAAGTCTGTCCTCAAAGGCAAATACGCGCGCTGATCGCATGATTACACATGTCCATGAACTTCTATTTTAGCAGTTTATTTATATCAGACTGATTGAACGACTGATCTACCGTGTGGAAAGTAAATACAATATTTGACCATATTTTCTGACCTGATTGTATCAACGCTTGACTAGTGAAGAAGGCAATATTTGGCATGCGATTTAGAAAGCCTTGCATATTTACCTAGCAAGCGTTTACATACGGCGGATATTGTATATATCACTACATGCCGAGAGAAATACCCATGTTATTTTCAGCATGTCGTTTTTTTAACCATCCATGATTTCCTTCAAGTAACAAGATGTATTCAGGGCTGCTATCGCGTGCGTGCATGTATAGGATGGGCGGTTCTAAAGGTGTCTCGGTACTTCAGGCATTCAGTCATGCACCGCTGAAACCTCTTTCAATCATTTGGCAGATAATGATAATAATAATAGATAATGCTTCAGGGTTAAAAGCTCGCGCCAAGTTCTAGAACTTTCTAGAAGAAAGCATTCAACACGGTGCTAATGATCTCTACCGGTCAGTGAAGGGAAACGCCTCCAAAATATGCAAAGTTGACACCTACGAGAAATTCCTCTTTGTTGCCTATGCAGTTTTCTCTTTTGTAAACGGCCGATGCCATGCTGACGACACTTGGAAAAATCTCACTGTTATACGTTTCGTTTTCCCTGATAAAGAAAAAGTTCCTCGTGAAGAACCGAACACCGGCTATTAGTTGTCCGAGCAGCATACGTCACTCACCACTACACCACCAAGTTGCTCAGCCGATCAAACATTATGTGTATATAATGTTAACAAAAAAGCTGTATGTAATAGCTAAAACTAACCATAACGTAACCTTAGCCCTCGTGCTAACCGCCTAAACACCCAGATCCTTCTTTAGGCTAAAAATGGTATCGACAGTTTTCTCTTTAAAGTAAAGGGAGTCTTTCGTCAATTGTCAACAGCAGTAGTTGGAAACGGTCTAGCAACTCCATGGGCTAAGGTGTAAGCTCGTGAACATCATCGGGTAATCATAACACCTTGGAAGGGTAATCAGAACACCTTTCACAAGGAGAAGGAAAACCGTCGAATGAAACAACTCTGCCGGGAAAGAAACAGCTAGAGAGAGAAATAGACAGAATGTGGAACTTGAAGCAAGAAAGGAAATATAATAAAGAAAATATAGATCGTTTTCACTCCACTTAGTTTGTGTGTGGATTGTCATTATTGCGGGCGCAGAAAACGACTATCAGATGCTGACCAACTTAGGACAGAAAATAAGATGTTCCCGTTTTTGAGAATTCTCCCTTCTTTAGTTTTGAACCAACCCGAAACGTTTCGTGCCGTTTTATTATGCAGATGGAGATTTTCACAAACAATAAAACATGAGGACTCATCGACTCAGAATACGGACAACTGATTTGCTTTCAAAATCATTCACCAGTTTTTACGTAGTAAGTAATTATTATGCCCTTCGCGGTTTCCTTTCATCATTGGATGTGTTCCAATTCTTCTGCTTCCATACCACGCTGCGCATGAGAAGACTTCCTTTGTATTGGCAGAGATTTTAATTAAGCTAAAATGATAAATCTAGACAGTTCTCATCAGGCAGCTTTTCAAGGCACATCGTCAGGAAATCGTCTGCGAGGCAGTATTCGACGTCAGTTTCGAAAAGGTAAATGCACTGGTGTTGCACGGCGTCAAGCTTTTAATTTGAAATTATTTTAGGGGGTCTTTCTAAAGAAACCGTTATGTCATATCGGTGAGGAGCGACACACTAAGTACATTTGAATCGACTGCTTGAATTGATAAGCTAAACTTGGCCGGTTTCAAGAGATGTCTTCAGCATCACTGAATCCCGTTTCAGAGCCGGCGGCCCCTCCAGATTCCCTCAAGCGAAAGGCTAGCCAGCTTCTGAAAAATATTTCATCTATCGGCGAAAATTCTTCGTGAACAAAATAAGCACAAAAGGGTTTCTACTTCATTGCCTTCCGTCGAACTTTGCTCGTTTATTTTATGTTATGCCGTAAAAAGTACGCAGGCTCCGTCTGACCTGGTTTTAAAATACAAAATGGCGTCGAGCAATGCCTTTCTATGTCAGTCACGAGTATCAAGTTATGTAACTCCGCGTAAACACGTTTAGACTGAAGCTGATTAACAGGTTAAGCCGCTCAAGTTAAGTTCAATATGATAGGCTAATTCTTCTCCAAACGGCGAAACACAGCAACGCCATCACTTGCCAACATTCTCTTAACACCTCATCTCCTCGGTCAGTGGCAAGTGGCACTTGCGAACATGCGTTTACTAAAGAACCCAACAAAAATACAACTATGTGCTACTTACATACTTTTAACCTTGCGCCGAAGCGAGTAACCGAGCTGAGCAGCCACCGTGGCAGCCAAACTAATTTTCTCCTTTCCCTCTTTTGCAGTCAGTTGTCACACCTCGGTAACTAGCATCCCTGATATAAAGCGAACCCAGTTTTATGATTTCTTTCATATGACTCAACTGCGACTAGATGTGAAGAGCGAAGTATCTCCAAGATCCTTTGTTTTAACTGACTTTCTTTTCTCTAGTTTGAGTTCGTTTACCGTAGCGTTTTTTATTCAATACTGTCACTTAAATTATAGGCCCGTGCGCCGCAGACGTTTCAACACCCCTGCGGTCTCGTACAATTTAATTTGTGAGTCTTTGAAAAATTTGCTTGAGCTTATTCATTCCAAGTTGCCACTGAAATATGTAATTTCCGACGTTTGAGGGACGAATTAGTCGGAAATTATTATTCTGACGGCACGTTGGAGAGACTCGCGGTGCACCTCGGGTTGCTTAAGGACTATTTAAGGTTTCTGGCGGGAGATCTAAGTCATTCTAGGTCGGTCAGTCGGAGCGTTCGCCCGCTTTATTTTTTTATTTATTTATTATTTTTTTTCTAGGATTACTTTTCGATTTGATCAACTCGAGTAAATTAATTGTAGAATGCCCTTTCCTCGGGGTTTCGTGCTGCTGCATTAGATGAGGAATACGTTTCCACATATTTTTGGGCCACATCTAAAGGGTGGTTTTTTAGTGGTTTTTCGTATCTGGGGTAGCACATTTTCTGAATTCTTGGAATCTTTAGTTAATTTTGTGAGGTTAACATATGAATAATTAATAGATATTAGGATACATTGAATCGCACGGCTCATGGCTGACTGACTCATCCTCAATAAACTTTTCACATTGAATGTCTCGTGTGAGTGTAGTCAGAATAATGTTATTGTGTATCAGTAACATCACTCAGCTTTTGTCTTTTGTTTGCAAATGCAATGTTCCCTCAGGAATTCTTCACCCCCAACCTCCACTTACCATTTCTTCAAAACCCTGACATCTTAAAAAGGTAGGGAAATTCAGTGGGGGCAATAAGTACTAGTGCGTAACACTTTCAAAAATGACAGGAACAGGTCGATAACACACCATTTTCGATTTGTTTTTCATCCTATTTTTCAAAGCGAGTCGAGCGAAAACGAGGTCTCTGTTGCGTTTGTATGACAATACAATCACACAGCCGAGAGCCAAAACTACAACGGAACTTTAATGGCCCGTTCCAGTCCCCCTCTACAACGAAAAACCGCGCGTGGCCTCGGAAATGGCCCACTGTGAACGAAAATAAGAAGAAATTGTTTCCTATATTTCAGGAAAATTCAAGAGGCTTTCTTGTATAGAAAGACTGTCCACTTGTCAGGGAAAGAAACCTAAGGGAATAATGAAGACCTTGGTTGTTGTATTCGGTCTTTTGATCGCCTTTGCTTTGACATCCAACGCTCAATCACTCCCCGGTACGCCTGATAGCCGGGGGCCAAAAACGTTCAAAGAGAGGCTATGGCCGCATGTCGAAGACAGCAACGAGACTCCAAAAGACCAAATGTTTCCTGACGAGCCTCTAGCAGAAAGGAGTGGTTAGTGTGCCTAAATCTTTTTTCTTTTTTAGTCATTATTTCAATAATTGAAGCCATAATTTATAATTACCATGGACAGCCAGTTACATTTGTTATAACTACTTTCGATTATTTTTCTTGAAATGGTGGGGTTTTTTTCCGTTGGTGACTAAGACATACTTGGAAAAAGCCTCCGGTCTAGCAAAGCTGACAGGAGTTGAACCTATAACCTACCGATTACGAGTTACGGATGATCCACCACTGAGCTACTGGCCGGAGACTTGAGAGAGCTAGGCTGTTCTCTGAAACCGTTACTTCTTACGCTGAATCAAAAGTTGAAAAGGTGGCATTCTTGCAATTAAAGTAGAAGAGATGGTGAATTCTGAATTTCAATTAGTACTCCCTTGCTTAGTCATCGACCTGACTTTTTTTTTTCCAACGTCAATTGAAAAGGTTTGCTGCACTTCAAACATGTGGTTTGCGCAGTGTTGCCGACTTTTTAATTATCATTTTCAGCGTTCATGCCCCACATGAAAAAAGCCGAGCCAGGAGGGCCATGGCAAATCACCAACGACGACGAAATGGTCCACGACAACGAAATGTTCGAGGACGAAGCAATGTTCGACCATGGTGAAATGCTGACTGAGGATGTCATACAGCCAGACATGTTTGAGGACCCATCTCTGCTATGGGATGGAGAAGCCTCCACTTAATTCCCAGAGAATCTTGCGAGTGACTGTACGTCGTGGGTTGAAACACTATGCCAGTATAATCTGGAGCTTAGTTAATCGCATAGCTGGAGCATCGAGAATAATAGAACGATGGTCCTATTCTGAGACAAAACAGTATTAGTGAAATTGCCTTTCACTGTGATGAGTTTCACTGAGGTTTCAATACTAATGAGCACATTTGACGTGTTGGCTTTTGTATTTTTTACTGATTATTTTTCAATGTCTGTTATTTTTAACGCATTCGTAAAAATGCAATACAGTAAAAATTCGCGTATAAGAACCTAGGTTTTTCCAAGTTAGCCTAAACAGTTCTTATATAAATGGTATTTAGTGTAAAATTAGGCTAACTAGGTTCTTAATTAGGTTCTTAACTTTTGTTCAAGAAATAAAGCTGAATTTTTAAATGATCTGGTGTTTAATGTCCAAAAACAGTATTCTTGGAGGCTTCGTTAAGCAAAATACTATACTATTTTAATCTGATTCGGTTACAATCAAACCTATAGAAAATTTCTTAATTCTATATATATATATTTTTTTTTTTGAAAATAAGAACCTGTTTTAGGATTTTAGCCTAAAATGGTTCTTATGTGAAGGGTGCTTAAAAATGAAATTTTAGCCTAACAGGTTCTTAAATGTTAGGTTCTTATACGCGGGTTTTTACTGTAGTTATTAAAAACTTAGTGGCAATTAAATCAAGCACATACGGGTACATTTCGTTTGGGACTCGGATCAGTTAGCGCGGAATGAATATTGGGAAAGTAAGCATTCGTTCGGAGGCAATTCTCATTCCGAAATGCTTGGATTTCTGCTCGGGATATATTGCGTTGGGAATCCGTTGAAACTCGAACAGAGGCTATCCACGCATGTCAACGATATACAAGTCTTTATCTCGATAACTTCCTTATCTTCGAAAACAGAGCACACTTGTTTATATAATTTAGTTAGGTCTGTTGTGCTTGAATGAACATAATTTGAGCTCGATCGGCATTCAAATATCAAATTCTGGACGTCCTTTATCGCTACATGGCCCTACTCCCCGTCTCGCCTATGAAACATGCCGCGCGAAGGAGGCGCCGGCATCAGCTCGTGCAAGGCGCGAGGAGAGCCCGCGTACAAGGGAAGGACGAGCTTCACAGTGCTTTTTAAACACACTGAATGTTAAGCTGATCATTCTGTTAGTAAAATATGGCCACTGTGTCTTCCACGCGGTATTTATTGGAGCATCAAGACATTTGCTTATGCACAGACCAAGTGCCTGAACGAGAGCAAACAGAATCGGTACCTCTCTACTCCTTGCCTGAGCGATACGCTACGAGATTTTGTCCCACGGATCGCTTACATCAGCTCTACAGGGTGGAAATATTTCGGCCAATAACTCAGATCAGTATGGACCACACTGATACCTTTCCACGTAAACTGACAACACTCAAATTCCCAATGTTCCTTCCACGACTTCCTTACGTCATGCAACATTTGGTTTAACGTGCTCCCAGGAAACCCTAACGTGCCAAAAATGACGTTCAAGAAAACTGACAACACAGAATATAATGAACGATCTCTTTAGTTAGATTATTTTTGACTCAGCACTGTTTACCAGTGCCTTTTAGCTCATTATTGCTACCGCTTTTCATGGGTCATTGTTTATTCAAGGAAAAGCAAACGTAAGATTTCAAGTCATCAAATGCAATTTAGGAATTATTTTTTTCGGACCAATGACCTTTTTTCTTTCCTTCTTTCTTTCTTTTGTTGTTTTTTTAATGCCTCGAACAATATTAATTCTACGTTGGATCTCAATGTGACAAGAGCCAGAGTATCACCCCGATGAACAATTTTTGTCCCTCGATCACTACACATTTCTATTTTTTCATCAATCTTCCTGGGACAACAGGTTAAAAACTCAGGACTTATCTAACGAAATCTCCTTTCAATCTCTTTAGCACAAGGGGAATTAATAAGACGATGATTTAAACATAAGGAAGCTTGCTATAGGACCATCTGAGACTACAGCTAGCGTTGCGCAATGTCGAAATGTTTTTACTTTGGGGGAGCAGAGTTGGCGCAGTCAGGGTGAGAGCGGTTCGCCTTCTACCAATGTGGCCCGCGCCGGGTTAATACTGTGGGCTCAGTTTGTTGGTTCTCTACTGTCCTTCATGAGGTTTTTCTTCGGGTAATCTGGTAAAAACCAAGATTTGGTTTATAAGCTGATTGATGATATAGAGTCATTCGTAGTGTCCTCAATTAGTGCCTTAGCGCTAAATCCAATGACACTTAAATAAAGTTCATTATTTCTCTCGGAAACATTAGAAAAAAAATGTTTTTGGCTTAATCAGACGCTTTTCCTCCCTTTTTCAACGTTTTGTTAGCTTAGTTTTGACAAGAGCTTCAGGGTAAAGTGGAACAAGACTCCAAACAATCTATTTTTCGATTATGATCAGCTTTTGTTTGTGTACGGTGATTCCTCTGACAGGCGAGTGAGTAGGCTCCTAAATCTCTTTGTTTTGTTTTTCACTTTTTGTCTCCTAAAATAATATCTTGTTCATTGGTCAACCCCCCCCCCCAAAAAAAAAAGACAAAACAAAAACAAAAACAAAATAGATAACAGCAGTTGGGAACTGTCCCTTTTAGGGTCTTTTAAGAGTTAGTTGCTGTTTGCGGTGCATATAACACGGGAAGGCTTTTGTGATCGGTCTTTTCATTCGAAAGAGGATCGCGCTTTTCCTGTTTATTATATAACTGAGAAAATTACTTCATTATGATTGGCTGAGAGCAGGCAAATTTATCATTATTTTTTAATTGGCACTGCATTACAAATTAATGTTGCCGTGGCAACAGATGTGACGTGACGCAGGCGGTAATTTTAAAAACAATAAAAATGGCCGAGCGGTTTCCTTCTTCAAGCGCGGCAGCGTTCGAAGAACTTCAACAACAGGCAACAAATGCTAACACAACCAAAACTAAAACTACCACCAACTGGAGAAATTGGGCAGAATATAATTACGAGGACGTAACGTAAAGCTAAAGGCGTATTCTGCAAGTGAACTCGATAAACTTTTGCGCTCGTAATTTTCTCAGTCATGATAATAAATGAGTAATCGTATCAAAGCTCCAGCAATTAAGGATTTACACTACTCGTAATATTTGAAAATTCTTTCACGAGCCTTAAAGCGAGTGCAATTTTGATAGAATTTTCAAATATCACTCGCAGAGTAAATCCTTAATTGCACTCGCATTCATACGATTACCTATACTTAACGTTTCAGCACTCAAAAAATAGACACTTGAGACTAGGTAAACACAGGTGGCCTTGATTTACCTTTCATAATGGCAACAATTATATACCCTAAACAAATATCATAAATGCGTTAATTTAATTATAGAGATATTAGGGAATTCTGAGAAAAAACATTTCATGCGTTGAGCGGATTAATTCGCAACCACTTAAAGGTGTATAATCGTGAGATATTAAAAGTCTGAATAGAAGCAAACAAGTCCGTTTATAAATGCCACCTAACAATCACATTAACAATCGCCGCCCCAAAGAGAAGGAAAATCAATTTTGATAATCAAATAAACCAGTATTGACCGACTTTGTGTTCAATAAAAACTGAACGGTATTCAATTTATGGTATATCGGGTATAAAAACAGCCACGAACAGCTTGTTTTATTACAAACAAATCGAGGAGGTTGTATTAACGAGTGAAGATAACAACGGTACGAGAAAAAAAAACTGTATTGAGACGGGAATGAAGACCCTGGTTGTTTTCTGTCTTTTGGCCTTCGCTGTGGCTTGTCATGCTCAAAAGAAAGAAGCTACAGAGCTCGAGGTGGATGAAGCTGACTTTGCTGACGATCCTCAACTGAATGCGGCTGATGTTAATGAAATGGTCGAGGACAGTTTCTTCAAAGACGAGGCATCTGGCGAGACGGAGGGCCTTTGAGGTAACAACTCTTTTAACTGCACCACTCTGAAATTACTTGAAACTCACGAATCGCCATCATGTACGACACATTTAAACGTTCGAAGGAAGCCACTGAGAGTTGAGCTTTTTTCTCTCTGGCATTTGATTTGGGGAAAAAAAATCAGTTGTGAATGAAAGGCCTTCTTCGGACCATCTTTTCGAGATCACATCAGTTATTCGATCTTTCATCTGCAGTTCAGCAAGTATTCTCGATTAGCTAGGGCATATTTGTGAAATCGTAAAGAATTTTAATGCTGTTGGCTGCGTCTGTTTTTGAGATACGCCCTCCAGGCGCCAAAAATTCCCAGTAAATGCAACGACATAATAAAATGAGATGCTTGAAAGACCAAATAAAATGCTTGAGAGACCACAAATGCCCCTCAAATGTCAATGAGCGGGACAGAACACGAACCGGCAAATGAGAACTGCGCCTCGTAACAACTGGTTTCACTTTTCAGTACTTCCGATTGATTTCGTCAATTTCTTTATTTTGATTCCTTTTCTTTAAAACGAAGTAAGTAATAAATTGATTAAAATTTATCCACCATATTTAATATAGACAAGTTTGACTGCACGCATTTTGTTGATTATTTGGAAGCTTCTACCATCTCTTGGGGAGGTCGACTAGCAATAAAGTTACTTCAGTAGAGTTATGACTTAGAGTTAGAGTTAACGACTGCCAAAATCCTGAATTCAAGATTTTGGACTGCCAAAATCCTGAATTCAAGATTCTGGAAAGCCAAAATTAAATGAACCGACTTGACTCTTAAATCATGGTTTAGACCTAATCACTAAACTTTAAGCTAACCCTAACCAAAATCATGAATTCAGGATTTTGGAGGCTTAACTCTAACTCTATAAAAGTAACTCCATAAAAATAACTCTGAATAGCCGTCCCCTCTCTCGGGCAAAAGTGATATGTATGCGCAGCGCGCTTTCAATAGCTTTTGTCACCTGCGCATGCGGGTTGTGCTAGATCATCGGCAAACTGTAAAATACTGAGAATGAAATAAAATAAATTGGCCTGAAATCGAGAAAGTGGCACAAGTTTTGATAGCCATTCACGAGGCACAGCGACACACAACATTATTATTATGGTACTTTTCAATTGAGTGTTGAAAGTAATTACACAGGTTTGCAATATCATCCCGAGGATCCCGAGCCTTGCGCGAACTTTTCAAAAGTAAAACCACTCGTGACTTGGTCACACTCCTTTTCCCGCGTTTGGCACGGAATGCCTTAACTTGCTTTGCCTTTTGATTGGCTGGTAAAATCAAGTCGTGAATTGCGTCGATTTGTGATTGGTTGAAGGTTGCCGCATTTCCTTCAGAACGAGATTGCTCCTTTAGTATTCGTTTTACAGCACTCACATGAAAACCGCTCTAAATTAATTTCGACACTCAAATTAAAACTGCCGTTTTAGTACGGGGAGACCATTGACTGCATTCTCTGCTAATTTCTTCTTTTTGCCCTATTCAGTTGCCAGGTAGAGATCAACTCACAGTAGACATCCAGCAGTAAGAAGAAGATTATAACAAAGTCCTCGAGTGAATTGCACATTTCATCTTAATCATATTTTTAGTATATGCTGGTTTTGAATAAAATGTTGTATTAATTAAAGTAAAAACCCAAAACCCATAGCTACATTCGAGACTGCAAGTCAGTTTTTTTTTAAAATAATTTCTTCCTTTACTTTAAATTATACAAATAAAAATTAAATGCTAGACTTCTCCCCTAGAGGGGCGTCTCAGGGCCAGGGCTGGGCTAGGGGCCCGTTTCTCCGTAGTCCCGAAAAGTTTACGGGCCCGAAAAGCAATTTGTAAAACTGCGATCCGCTTCTTCTGAAAATCTAGTCTTTTAACATGCTTTCAAGATAAGAAAGAGCAAACTAATTCCAAATTTTCGTGGCTTAAAACGTGTCATGTCTCAAGATATGGAGGGAATTATATGGCACCGGAAATAGGCCCGAAAAGCTTCGGGACCTTCCAGAAACGGCCCCCAGGGTCCGTTTTTCAAACGTGCCCCAGGGCCCGTTTCTCAAACGTCCCGAAAAGCTACTTGCAAAACTACGATCTTTTTACTCCAGAAGGATCTTCCATTATGATGTTTTCAAGTTGGGAACGGAAAAAGGAATGGCCATGCAAATGCAATGGCTTGTGGAAGCGCTTTCGTTTTTTAAGATACACGGGGAATTGTGGCACCACAAATACACTGTAGCTTCAAAACGTCTCGGGTCTTTTGACAAACGCACGCCAGGTTACAACACGGTCTGGGGTGGGGGGAGGGGAAGGTTTACCAGACTGCGGTACAATTAACAACTGTTGATGAATGCAACAAGTGCCCTCCCCCGTATCTTAAGCAAAGCAATGCTGGCCATGACACTGAGGACTACATCTCCTACTCTATTCGAACAGTTTGTGGTTTCTTTAACGCCCATTAAGTTTTTGAAACCAATTTTGCTTGAGATGGGACCAGCGGTTTATCGTCCATATCCAAGAGGACGAGGAAGTTTAGCCATTTGCAGATGAATTACAAAGCCAACACTTTGTTATCGGCCCCAAGTGCGTGTTGGCCCGGTTGAGGTTCGAACCCACGACATCCCGCACGGTATTCAACTGTTCTAACGACTCAGTTAATGTTGACAGAAAAAGAAATTAAGATTAAAGTGAAAAGAAAATACGAAAGGAGACTAATTTGGCCGGGTATATTGAAGGGGATTTTTTAAACTTACACCAGAATACCGGATCAAAGACACCTCAATCAAGATCTCGCGACCAGTGGGACTTGATAATTTTCCGAGACTTTCAAACAGTGTTCACTGGTACACATGTAAGTACCCAGGGGTTTCAATAACTTTTGAAATAGCCGTCCATGATAGCCCATTGTAGGCGGCAGTTTGACAAGTTTATGATAGGAAGCAAGTGAAAATCAAGACAAACTAGCCGGCGGTGAGAGGCAAAGCAGGCGGCCGTATACCGCGGGTAACCGGCTTCTATTGAAATCCCTGTAAGTACCAAAGGCTTTCAAGGCCCATGTGAACTATCCCTTGCTTCACTGCCACGTACGAGGCGACTTTTTAACCTCCAAACATCCTACAGTGAAAGACAAAAAGAAATACATGAAAGGAAATGGAAAGGACATTCATTGTAGCTCTCAATAACATCATGATGTGAACTCAGAGGTTCAATTTCAATCAAGGATTTCATTTGTCACTGCCGTCAATCACTGTCGCAAACTGGGTCAAAGAACCACATGGCACATTGTGATTGGTGGATTTAAATCTTCTTTGCGGCCTTCTGTTTTAAAAAAAAACGGCTTTGCAATGTACAAATACTTTGAAAACAGAAAGCAAAGCAGTGTGAGATGTCATCTCAGGAGAACACCCATTCCTTTCACTAGCTTGGCTGTGTGACAAATGATTGCCACTTTTGTTAACTTGTGGCTCAATGAAATATCCAGGAGAAGATAAAAAAAAGTATGTGTCATGTAAAACTTACAAAACCGTGAACAAAAGAAAATGATTATAAAGTGCGGTTTAGAAATGAACTGAAGAAATGATCCTCACACTTCCTGGACAATTTAAGCAGTTGTCTCACATATGCACTTGAAAAATTTAAGTGAATTCAACCGGATTCGAACCCACAGCCTCTGCGATGTTGGTGCAGTGCTCTTACCAACTAAGCTATGAAGCCACACAGTTGAAGTTCCATTGAAATCACTTGAATTTTTGAAGTGCATATATGAGACAATTGCTTAAATTGTCCAGGAAGTGTGAGGATCATTTCTTCAGTTCAAAACCATGAACATTAGAAATAGTTATGGAATGTTTTCTACATTTTTCTATTTTTACCGGCAAATCATCACCGGCCAAACAATGAAAGTACATATTGCCAGTCACTGGCATTTTTTGACGACCCTGAGGAGTAAAAACACCAACATCAATTATTTTGTAGTTTTGAGGTCTTCTCACATGCCCCAAGCTTTTCTGTGTTTGGTCACATAACAATCAACATTCCTGAACTATTTCAGCTGTATATGGTTTTCTGACTTTTACAATAAACTCATGCAAAAACAATAATTTATTTTAAATGTTAGGTGGATTAAAGTAGTAATTGTAACAAAGCTTTGAGTTAAACGAAGCAAACCCCTCACAATAATACCGCTACAAACCAAACGTTGAACTCAAAATAATTTATAAAATCATAAAATCATACCTGGAGAGAAACATCAACATCTACACCCAATACCTTCCGTGCTATCTCTAGAACTTCAGCTTCGATGTTTTCCTGTGATGTTCCCTTGACGTCTATGAAATAGCAGTGGGAACTAGCGAAGTGCCCTGAGATGGCCTAGCATTCAAAATACACGTGTCATAGCAGCCTAATAATATTGTAGTATTATTTCAAAGTTGACATTTCAAAGAGCTTCCTGCAATCTGATTGGTGGCAAGATTTGGACTATGACATTGTAATAATGACTGCTTGTTCCTGGTTTAGTCAACTCAGTGCCACATGCCTCGTTGCCTATTTCCATGAGTCAATAGATAGACAACTCGGGACCACGTGCCTCATTGACTATCTATTGACTCAAAGAAATCTCATACTCTTTTTGAGTAAAGCACAATCTCTGACTGACCAATGAAGCATTTACCACTACTAATTTTGCCTAGCGGGTGATGCTGCTGCTGAGAAAAGCAAAGAGCCAAAGGGCCTACACGGATGGAGTCTGAACCTAGTATCTGTGGCAAAGATGCAATTGCGAGCATTGTTACTTGAATCATCTGGATAGATGGGATGTCACTCCTTTGAAAGGTTAATCTCAGCAGTTCGTCACCATACCATTTAATGTGGACAAATACGGTGGAGCAACTGTTCTTATCCAACATGACAGCAGAGCCAGGATTTGAGCCAAGACTCCTTCCCTTCCACTGAAACCACTAAACAACAGTGTCTGCTCAACCCTTTAATGCCCCAGAGTGCCACTTACAGATTTTACTCTGGCTAATGCCAGACAATTTTACTCGTCACCGGGGTACCCTCAGGTAGGAAAGAGTCAACTTACCTTTCTGAATCTATTTGTTGTGTTTGCACCAGAGCCATGAATGAGCAAAGGGTGAAAGAAAACTGTGTCTCCAGCATTCATCTCCAAGTGCACCAGTGGAACGTTAGACTCATAATCCTTAATACCATGATACATTGCATTTATTCCACCCTGAAAAGGAACACATACAATGATATGAAGAACACAGGTAATACCCTCAGCCCAGTTGTTTCACACAGCACAAGCTTAATCTATCTTATATAGGAGGATCTTTGTCTTACTGTTACAATAGCATTGTTTTCATCCGGCCATACAAACATCTGCTAATTTGGCACCTATCAGAAAGAAATATCTCCTTGAATAATCATTTTGTTCTCATATTTGTTACCCACTACTTTTCCTCTAAATAAACAACTTTATGTAGGGGAACAGTAGTGAAACTGAAACTCTGTGGAATTGACTCAAATCGATCTAAAAACCACCGAGGATGGATAAAGTTGACTGAGGTAAGGATTAGCAATTTTTATTCAAAAATCAATTGTACAAAAAAGGCAACGATTTCTCCCATACAAATCCTTATAATTCCATGTGTCACGTTAATAGTCTTCAATTAAGCTTGGGAATTACCTGTGCAACAAGTAGTAAAGAAGCAAATTTTGTCAAACAACCATCTTACAAATTGGAGTTTTCTTCAAGTTAATTGCACTAGTGAAGCTCACTGTCCTTAAGGTCAACTGCACTGCTCACTTAACATGCTGCATCTTAGAATTACACTATGTTATCACGCCCTTGTACAGATCATGACAGCTGAACAATGACATCCAGAATAGGACTATCATGCACCTTTCTCTGTCTCTCTTTGATGCTCCCAGCATAATCTCCAAGTATGCTCTATACCATCCTAAACATGGCAAACCACATCATGGTGCAAAATGTTGTTGCAAGCACTATGTACCAGTACATCGCAAAAAAACAAACAAACAAACAAACAACAGCAACAACAAAACTACAATAAACTTTACAGTTATCATTGTTAGACGCTGTTGTTGTTGTTGCTGAAGTTATTCTTATTATTGATATTGAGGTGTTACAAGAGTCTTGGTCCAATCACTAGCTAAATTCATCAACCGTGAAACTGCACCAGACAAAAATTCTTTAATTGTGGCACTTTTTCAAATTTGGTGCAATTTGTTGAAAAGTAACCTGGCTGCACTTCTCCTACCTCCCATTTTGGATAGCAGTGCTGCAACAGTGGGCTGTAATGACTGCCAGGAAGCACCACCAGACAGCCATTTTGCCTGTCGACTTTCTCAATCGCCGTCCAGGAACACACAATTCGATTGGCTGGACGGAATGGAAAGTAATGCAGATCCTGATGCAAAGGGTGTCGAGAGCTCATGGTTCCAGGATCTGGAGGTTTGTTTATTAGCATGGTATGCACGGATTTGACATCAGGGCCGGTAAAACAAGTCACGTACTCCAGAATCTGTGGTAGCTCGCAATAGCTGAACAGCACATCGTCTTCTTCAAAATTCTGAACTTTATTGACCGTTTTTTCACCAAAAGGATGGTGGGATTTTGCGTGTGAAACATCCCTCATCACCGTCAGCCCAGGAACACGGATTTTACCATCACAGATTTGCTGAAAACGCTTCGCATATCTGTTCAGCTGGTCTTCAGGAACCAGATTTCGCACAACCAGATAACCATTCTTGTTGTAGAAATGGATTTGCTCTTCGGTCAACAGATCGTTTGAAACCACTAGCCGATCATTATCCAGATCTAACGCAGCCGTAACGCGTTTCCCTGGGGTATTTGATTGCCATTTGCGAGAGTTTAGATGGGCTGAAATCACCGACAGCCTCGTACGACACCGACCAGCCATTATATTTGTTAGTTCCCAATCTCGTACCCAGAGTCCTCGGGCTCTTTGGTCAGCGGGTGGGTGACAACCCACTGACCAAAGAGCCTGAGGACTCTGGGTACGAGATTGGTTAAGACTTCTGTTAAAAGACCCACATAGCGGTCTACTCGTTGTAAATGTCGAACTTTAACGGTTTTTCGTTCTTTTATTAAAAACTGCAGCCTCTTTAGTAAGCTGCAATCTCCATTTGCGCCGAAAGCTGGCCTTCAATATGCCGAATTTGCGGCAGAAATCCACTTTCATTTTGATAA
Organism: Astreopora myriophthalma; assembly: GCA_014634185.1. Lineage (NCBI taxonomy): Eukaryota > Metazoa > Cnidaria > Anthozoa > Scleractinia > Acroporidae > Astreopora > Astreopora myriophthalma. The sequence goes on along the minus strand of BLFK01000113.1, from coordinate 1,736,510 downwards.
GCCAGAGTTCATGTAAAATCGGCATTGTGTCGGATATAGCTAATGGGTCATCCCCAAAACTACTTCAGAATTATATGGATCTTGGTATTATATGAATGCAAATGGGCGTGTGTTTTTAACGTCAAACAAAACAGGTTCAGCACTTAAAAAGACCTGTCTTCCGCCGGAAAACGACACCAAAACGTCGCTAACGACCCACCTTTATAGGATACTCTATAGATACCTGAGCCGATATCTCAAACGCTTCGTACAATAAGGTGGATTTAAAATAAGCTATTTATTTGTAATAAGCTATTTATTTAAAATAAATTTCAAATTGGTAGTGATGAAAACGCCTCTAAATGCTTTTATTCCAAATATCCTCAACAATAATTCACTCCGTACAAACAAAAGTAGATAGGCAACTTCCCCTAAAACTACATACAGTTGAACCTCTCTAATGCGAACACTAAAGGGACATACCAAAGTGTCAGTCCGCATTGGAAAGGTGTCCGTATTATAGAGGTCACCAAGATTGCATCATTTTTAAGACTCCACTGACAGTTTTAAGTGTTCAGTAACGAAAAATAGGCCTAGTGTATCTAAACTGACTAACATGCGGTATTCAGACACATTGATTTGTACATCTCAGTTACAGTACATACTTTATACGAATCGGTTATTTGAGATTAAAGGAACTACGTACAACGCAATGCTTCACCTAAAAAGGTAACTAATAATAACTTGAAAGTACAGTTCTGAAAAACGTCTTTCCGTAGTTAACAAGTGCAGCGAACAGTAACTTTATGTCCTGTATTCATTCGAATCATTCAAGCTTTAAAAAAGTCTGTAATGTTCTTCTGGACGGCTTTCGCGAGTCGTTGTTTAATGTACAGCGACTGGGCTTTTGAAATCACCTTGCATAGCTCGTCAGATAAATGGGGTTCACCCTGTGCAGTAAAAAAGTCCCATGCCAATACACTTTCACTGGACCGGACAAACTACTTGAACGTTTGGAAGAATGGTTAGACCTAACAGAGAATCCAGCTGTCTGTAAAGTACATACTTTATGAATCAGTTAGTTGAAACCAAAGGAACTACGTACAACGCAATGCTTCACCTAAAAAGGTACTTACAAAAGTACAACTCCAGTTGAAGATTAGTGAATAAAACGTTGATGCTTGCGTAATCACAAACTCGTGCACAAAACTATATGTCAACACCTGATCACCAGAGTGTCCGTAATAAAGAGGTTAAGTTTATATGACTTCGCTCTCTGAGGGTGAGATTTAGTGTCCGTTGTCCGTACTAGAGAGGGTCCATATTATAGAGTTTTTTTTTTTTTATAAAATGAGTGAGAATTTTTTCGGGACAAAGGGGAATGTCCGTTATAGAGAGGTGTCCGTAAGGAGAGGTTCGAATGTATCACGCGTAAAATCGCCTAAATATGCTTCCGGAAATTCCTGATTTTTTTCTAAATATCTCGAAATTTTATTCGAATTATCTGGAAAAAGTTCTGAATATCTCAGAAAAATCTAACTTTACTTTCATAACTATTACAGTAATTACCTCAAAAAGTACCCTGGCATCTATAAAAAGAGAAACACAAATTTCAGAATATCAGAAAATGATGTTCTTGCACAGCATCCAACAAAACTGTAAACAACTTTGCATAAAAAGTCGGCCTTAGGCTTATTGATATGGGGTGATTTGTTTTAATTTCTGTCAGTGTATTGCCCATATGCCCTAATTAGCATTGACCAAGGTGCGTGCTTTCGATTGGGAAATCCGGATTTAGATCTTAAAATCCGGGGCCGAGTTGTTCGAAGCCGGGTTAGCGCTAACCCTGGGTTAAATCCGATTAAATCTTACTATAGCACTGACCCTGCTTCGAACAACTCGGCCCAGATCTTTGGATTTCCAACCGAACACGGATTTCGCGATGGATCAGTTTTGTTAATTGAAATCCATGTCGGGGAAAGATTCAATTAATGAAATGTTCGGCGAAATCCGTTTTCGGATATTGTGTTGGAATGGAAATCCAAAAGATCCGGATTTGAAGATCTAAATCCAGATTTCTCAATCGAAAGCATTCTAGCTGTCTTTCTCAATTTTCCTAGGTCAAAAACAAGATTGAAATAAATTTTCCTTGACAAAATTTTAAATATCACGGGTTTTTTTTTTCTAAATATGATGAGATTTTCTAAGTATCTGAAAAAATATCCCGATATTGTGCTTAGGCTGCGATTTGCATGCGTCTGTGAATTGGCCTTATTCGAGAATAAGATTACGATGCTTTACACCTCAAAATTAGCCCTGGAGTCTTTTGGTGTTATCGGAATTTAAACGAGATTCTCAGCATCGTTTCCTTACAAAATGTTGTTGAGAAATCTCCCTTAACTTACCTTCCAAGAAAAATCTAGAGGTTAATAGACCTAGTCGGCTAACGCAATGTTGTACTCAATTCAGATCTCCCGGGGTTAAGATTCCTTGTTTATTGCATTTGTGTTATAATGTAGAATTCACATTTAAATGATACGGAAATACTTAGAACAAAACAATTCATGTCCAAAGGATTTGAATTGGGTAGGACATTGCGTTAGCCGATTAGGTCTATCGAACGTGCCCTAAGATGAATGTAAACATGTACTTGCCGTCTACCCAAACAACTTGATCACGCGCGCACCAGTCTCCCTAAAGTTTCTGGCGTGGGCAGTTGAGCGTGTTCCGTAAATTGCAGATCGCAGAATATTATGGTATTTTTCAGTCGGTTAAAAGGCCTCTCCACCCGAAAGGACTCATACACTCATTCCCGTGCTCAAGAAACAAGATATTTTCAGCAATAGAAACGTTCTATTTCCTGCTTACATAAGGCTGCGTGCAGACGGGCGCAACATCTCCCAACATTATAGGTCCAAGAATTTTGGTACGATCAAATGTATGTTTAACACGGGCAAACATATAAGTGCGACAGTTATATGAATACCAAAAATTATAGACATAATCCAACTGAAAAATAATTTAATTTACGTGTTCAATTTACGAGTTTGCTCACAAAGCACTTTGATCTATCTTAGTTTGAACACCGTTCATTCCAATTCAGTTACTGGATAGTTCGGATAGTTTGTATCAGTTGAGAAAACTGGATTAATCACGAAAATATTTGGAAACCGTAAACTAGCAGTTTTAACTGACGTTTCCGTGGACGTCGCCGTAGTAGATGCTAAGGTCCCTAAAGTCCCTAACATTGCAGCTCAAACAACAATAATTATAACATAGCAAGTAAATTCTCAATGATGCATGACGTTAGCAAACAAATGCCTCTCGGAAAAAAAATCCCGCTAGTGACTTCAGCAGTTTGTATTTATATAAAACTGGGGAGAACTTCCGCAAAAAGTTAAACTAAACATGGCAACAAACGAACCAGCTGATGAGGGAGATCTGCGTACTTTTTCTTTGGTAGTAGAGTTTTTAACTCCGCGACTAGATTTCAGCTCTTGTCGAAAGTGTTCGACGCCGTACATCAGAACCTTTAATTGTCTAAACTTGCAGCGGTCATGGCTTTTAATTGGTTAAAATCGTACCTCTTCAGCAGGAAACAAAGAACTGCGATAGCCAATTCTTTGTCATCAACCAACTAACGGGGTTACACAATGATACGACGAACGAACGAACGAACAGAAACAAAATGCGAACTTGTTATGTTGTCAAAAACTATCACTGCTAACTGGAATATTAACTACTTGTGGTCCTCCCAACGGAGAGACCCTCATTACGACTTATTCTTCTGCTCTTCCTTCTTTTCAACAATAGATCTATCACGGACTGGAATTTTATTAATTTACTCCCACGTGGCATATTGATACACAAGGGCAGTTGCGCATGCGCATACTAAATACCTAAAGAAAAAA
>BLFK01000113.1:1710456-1731917 GCA_014634185.1 Astreopora myriophthalma | reverse complement strand
AGGTACTTATAAAAGTACAATTTTCAAAACTCCAGTTGAAGATCAGTGAATAAAACAAAACGTTCATGCTTGCGTAATCACAAACTCGTGCACACTATATGTCAACACCGGATCACCAGAGTGTCCGTAATAAAGAGGTTAAGTTTATATGACTTCGCTCTCTGGGGCCGAGATTTAGTGTCCGTTGTCCTTATTAGAAAGGATCCGTATTATGGAGGTTTTTTTTTTTTTTAGAAAATTAAACGGGTGAGAATTTTTTCGGGACAAAGGGGAATGTCCGTTATGTAGAGGTGTCCGTAAGGAGAGGCTCGGACTGTACCTTCTCCATCAAAAAAATTCTCATTATGATTCTGTTACAACTTTAACAAAGTGGGTAGGTAACTTTCCCTCTAAATGTGAATACACTCCTTCAAAAATATTTCCATTACGATTAAATCTGTTATTAGAAACCTATTAAAACAAAGTGGGTAGGCAACCTTCCCTAACAAAATGTGTATCAATTGGTGTTGTTCTTAACGAAAGCTGACTTGACACCAAAGCTACCTCCATGCAATAACCTATAGTTTGCAGAGAATAGGTATTTACTACTCCCTTGGTTATTTACTATGATCTTTATCTACACACATATGAAAACGGAGGTGAATTTCACTCATTTCAGTCCTGAGATGACAGATTTACCATATTAGATTGTTTCAACAGATTGAAGGCTTTGCTGTTTAGTCCTCCATGTTAAGTCCCCGCTGTCGCCCCCGCTTTAGGTGATCGCGTGCTGTTAAATCACCGCCCCACGGTCCCGGTTTCAATGGCATCCTGTTAAATCCACCGCCCACCGGGGCCAACGCGCCGTTAAAAGTGCGGTAAATCCCGGCTATGGAAGCGTTAAGTCCCCGCTATGTCCCGGGGGTCGGGGGGCCGGGGTTTCAATTGACTGATGCATTATTTTCGCTAAGTGCGGGCGGGGGGCATCATGGGAACTCCCCTGTTTTCTCGTACCCGAGGTCTCTCTTCTTCTCGTCCTCTCTCGCTTGCGACCCGTTTCTCAAAAGTCCCGAAAATTACCCATATGTAAAACTACGATGGGCTTTTTCTAAAGGGCTGATTCTTTAACATGTTTTCTGGTTAGGAACGCAGAAAGGAATGACAAGGTTTCATGCGAAAGTACGTCTTCGTTTGTAAGACACAGAGAGAATTGTGCCGGGTGGGTCGGGGGTACTCAACAGATGCTTGGGTAGGGAGGTGCGGCCCGGGCGCTCAAACTCTGACCCTGTTTAAGACACAATTATCTGATTTCCGTATCCAGTTTAAAACAGAATTCAGATTTTCCAGACCCTATCTAAGACATTTCACCCAAAATTATACCCTTTTTTGCATTGTAATAAGCCGTACTGATTATCAAAGTTTAGGGAAGCCCACCAATAACTGGCGGCTTGTGGTCAGGCCTCTGTAAACAAACATCTAAGCTTATCCTGTTTAAGGTGGCTGAACACAGTTTTTAAGTTCTTATACTTCCTCTAGTGCAATATTTAGCCTGTTTTCGCATGAAAGCTCAAACGTGGTCACAAACAAGCGCTACAAAGGTTTATATTTTTGACAATTTGGGTGCTCTACGGGCTGTTGCTATGGTAACGCATCTAGGTTAAAACAAGTGCTGATGGATGCTTTTTTAAATTTATGCAAAATTCACTAGTCTAAGGGCGGCAATTTTAGCATTAACTTTATTACAAACCAGTTTAACATGTGGCTTAAAACTAAGATCACTATATATGGATAATTCTTATTTAATTATCTGCAAGGATGATCCATCTCTTTCATCCTTCCCCTAAAGAAGCAAAGCACACACTCGAGGTAGGCCAAGTTTTTTTTGAATAGATATAGAAATTTGCTACCACTTTTAGATGGTCGGCCAATGTTCTCCATACATTCATTGTCATCATTGAGACACCCATAAAAACTCGCATTATGAGCAATGACTTAGCTCAGTAGCAGGAGTCACTCGATTGAAAAGCTTTGATCGAGCAAACCGAAGTCGCACACAATTCTGGATTAGCGAATTTATTTAGCGCAAAGTTTTTGAACGATCTACTTCCGGTCCACTCCATGGCGTACCATGTGAAAGGAAGAATGGGTTACGGTTTCAATATATATTGCTCGAAATGCTGCATTGAGTTAACTGGGACTGAGCTGTGAGTACGAAAGGGATCTGTCACATATGGTTTAGGGGCCGACATTTCTCTCCCTCACTGTCGCGTCGGGGGCAGACTGGCTGTGGTGGACGGGTATTTGAAAGCAGCGAGGAACCGAGGGTTGGCATAAGCGATCCGCGGACCGAAATATCGGGGAGATTCGTCATGGTACACCGCTCAAGCAACACGTCCAGAGGTACCGCTACTCGTCCAGAGTTTTTGTCTGTTTTATTTTTGACATCCAGTCTGCACATGCGTGAATGCACGAAAGCACTGTTTCTTTTAGTACGTACCACTTAGGAGACGCAGTGACTGCATTTAATTCACAGAATGACACTTTCACTGCTTCTTAGAAGCGGTGTGGCTTGAGTATTTGCCTTTCTTGTACTTTATTGCTTGTTGTAAATAAGGGCTTGTTTAAAGGAAGAGTTTCACTTCTCTTTCAATTCTCCAATTAATTCTATTGTTATTGAAACAATCGAAAGCACTTTCCTTTGTGTTATGAACCCACTGCATGCGAATAGATAACTCTTGCGTTATGACAACTAGTGCGTAGAATAAAATGTTTGACTCGTACAATAAATTCGAGGTCAAAATTAAATTGATATTTTCTGTCTAAACCTGCAGTATCTTCCACCAAATTTGGGCTTTAGCCATTCAGTGTATTCGCTTTAATACTCTCAGTGATTAATGAACAACATCTGGCTCAGTAAGAAAGCGTAAAAATTGCAAAAGCTTGGACATGCGCAAAACCGTGAAACTGTCCCTTTAATGTGTAGCGATACCCTGTTTAAGACAGAAAGTGATGAAATCGATATCCCGTTTAAGACAAAATACCCTGAAAACCATATCCTATCGGGCCGCACGTCCCCGTCAAGGCCATATGAGGGAGTACCACCCCTCCCCCGGAGAATTGTGGCACCCGAAATAGGTCCGAAAAGTTTGGTCAGTACGCAGCTATTACAACAGCCCTCGCGATTGGCTCAGAAAACAATAGAACCATTTGAAAAAACAACAGAAACAATGAACCCCAACCCTAAAAACAATAGAGCTGCGTCCTAACCAGGTCCAATGAAATTAGAGGTTGTAAACAGCTGCGTGGTATCTCGAAAAGTTTCGAGTCGTTTGAGAAACGCACGCCAGGGCGAGAGAGCCTGGAAATGATTGGGGCGGCCATAGTTATGGAAAAGACTTCTGCAACTTCGTTATTCGACTTGTCACCTAGCGACACTCGGGCATAAATCCTTTTCATGAATGGTGAAAAAGATCGTTAAAAAGTGATTCTCCTAAGAAGAGAAACGCAACTTACACGCTGCTCTGTTCCGCGGAGCTGTTTCTTTGGGCATAATTATAGCTGAAGTCTTCCTCCACAAACTATGCGACCTGCCTGCGACCAGGCTCCCGAGACGTTTTCGGGTCAGTAAAGCAGGTCAGTATGCCGAGACAAGCTGCATAAAGTTGTTCACTTCTCTGAAGAAGACTTCAGAATTCTTGGCGGCTATGGGAAAGATATACAGAGCCTTTTCGGTTAATGAGAAGCACCAGCTATACGAACGCTGTAGTATTGACGAAGCCGCATTTCTCGTCAACGAGTGCCTGCAGTTGTTACGCAGCAACGAGACTTCTATCAGAAGACAGGTGCCGAACCAGCCGAGATATCTTAATGGTCCTCAAGGAAATGTCGCCTCAAAGACCGTGGAATCTGTGGAAATGTTAAAATCTGGACTAGGGAAGATTTAAAGTACCCTGGGTGCTTTCCGATACAATGCCGTGACTGAGTCTTCTTAGCTGTATGACTCGACGTAGAGAACCTCCATTCAGTAGTTCACCAGAAGGATCCCCTTTGTACGGTGTTGGACTATGCCAGACATTTTGGCAACGCGACGAAGGAAGGGCTCAAGAGGACAACCAAATGGGTGGCCCACTACTATACAAATCCGAAATCCTGGCATCCCGTACCAGACAGGGTGATGTCGCTGTCGACTCTTCCGATGCTTGAGCCCCTAACACCTGGGATAGTGACACTGCAATGTGCGCAGCTAATGAAAGACTGAGCTCAGATCTTTGGGGCAGCAGTGCGCCAGCGTACTGTTAGACAGGAGAACCAAGGCAAGAGCTGGGACGTTTCCTGCCTACCGCCTTTACCAAACAGAAATTCAACCAGACAAGACCTTTTTCTTTTGGGAGTGACAGGCAACAGGAAGATGAAGAGGGCTTCTTGGAATGCGACTCATCAAGGAATGAAGAGGACGAAAGTCATTCCCAAGGAGACGATACCATTCATACTTTGGACAACGAGGTCAATTTTCTTTTAGGACCTGTTTCCCGGTTTGGACGAGCTATCTTCTTTAACAGCCGAATTGTGTTTTGATTGTGCTTTCATTTCCTTCACTTCACAAGGGCGCTACAACCTGCCCCGGGACCGTCACTTTATCTCTGATTGCGCCCCTCCCCAGTTTCATCGCTGAGAAAACACTTGGTGACCGTTCATTCATGTTCGCCGCACACAAAGTATGGAATATGTTACCATCTGATGCTAGAAAGGCCTGTGCGATTGACACGTTTAAGACTCTAAGCAAGACATTGTTGTTCAAAGAAGCTTTTAATTCACAACGAGATAGACGCCGGGATACAATTGTGACAATTAGAATTTACATGACTTCCATGAAAGAAATAAAAGAAAATCAGTTTAAATGAAGTAATTTCATATGAAACGTTTTACGATAACTGAAATTGGTTGGAGCTGGATTTTTACGTGCCATTTGTTGAAAGAAGAAATGTTTATAAGTATTTCAGCAACATAAATTATGGAATCGGGATTTCTCGGCACAGATCAACGGGATAGCGGGACTGCTTGGAAAAATCGGTCGGGATGACGGGATTCGACAAGCCAATTGTCGACCCTCACAAAAGGTTGCCAATAAATTATTCTTTCGTCTTTGTTCTAATTAGCTCCACTAGCCTCGTTAACATGAACGAAATTCGAAAGTATCTTTGCTCTCTGACGAGGCTTGTTGGACTAATAATTGGCATAAAGACAAAAGAATAATTTTTATTGGCTGCCATTTATTGACAGGGCCTACTGCGCTGCACAGAGCCTGTTTTAACCAATGAGAAGGAAACATGGAAGAAGTCACACCAAACAAGTCAGAAATAAAATATCGGAAGAGACAGCGACGAATTAATGGATAATTTTGAGCTGGATTTTACACTTGCAGTGACAAGTGTATGTCGTCACGAAGACACGAATATTTATAAGGATGGTTACGGCAGGGCTCCTGGCTACCGTTGTTGAGTCAACACTTTGGTTTCCTAAAAAGTGATGAGGGTGTTTAAGATCATTAATCAGTGAAGGCAATGGAAATATGGCGAAAGTTTTTACAATGTTAAAGTCTGCGTACGTCATATTTCAAATAGAGAACATTAATGATCCCCCGAAATATACGCGCTTATCGCTAGATGTAGGATATGGGGTGAATTGCAAACTTTGTCGGCTTCTTATTTTATTTCATTTTAATTAAGGCCTCTACAGAAATAATGACCTCAAACCAAGCTAATTGTGCATTGGGTGATTCCTTTATATAAACTGCTCATTTCTAAAGTTAGTTGCCTTTCCGGTCACGTTTCTTATGGACTCAAAATTTCCTCGGGGAGCATGCCGCCTGATCCCCCTAAAATCTCGCACCTTCGCACCCCCCCGCGCAAAAACCTGTCTACGGGCCTGACCACGCGCCTCTTCACGACCGTTCATTTCATTGGATTAATCGGTTTAGGACGCAGCTTTATTGTTTTGAAGGTTAGCGTCCATTGTTTATGAATGGCCCTGCATCTGGTAGCTAAAAAGAATGAAAATTGCCATTGCATCAAATCGTAGAGAAAACTACTAGCAGCTACCCCATGCACGGAGGATTTAAAATCGCTCTTAAAATCAAAGCCATCAGAAAATGTAAGCTCCGTTAAGGCGGAGGTAAAAACGAATTTCAATGAAATTTTAAGAGGTTTAATTAAAGAAGGGATAAAAGGAAGAAAATTAGTTTTCAAACAATAACAGACAGTTGACCCCCACCCAAGATCACCCAGGCTGGTACGGGACTGCTTGGGTGCGGCATATACTAATTTTAAACTTTAAATTCTAATTTTTAAACTACATTAAATCTTCACTATTTCTTATTTCTCAAAGTTTTACTTCTCTTTTGAGAAAAACTACCTCCTCCCAAACATACCCCCCGAGTCATCCAAAAATTTCAAAACACTGCAAACATTGATTGGTGTGACAAGCTGAGGGTTTTGGTATTGTTTGAAACGCAAACGAGATATTTGCATTAAATCCATTTTAATCGGCGGAAAAACAGCTTTCAGGCTTACCCCCACTTTAACCAGTCACGGAAATAAATCGATAATCACACTAATTCAGCCATCAATGGCACTGTTAATGCCCTTTTATGTATAATTGACAAACTATTTCTGATCCACCTCATTCCATTATGGGCACATGCTACAACCTTCCTTCCAAGGGCTTTTCTCCGTCAAGAGTTGAGCACCCAAGTGTAGGCGGATAAACGTACAGCAGAAAAGTGGCTTTAATCGCCGCGATTCCTTGAATTTTAAGTGCCGCGTTTCAAAGGCATAATACGTATTACTCTCTAGTTTACTACAACGTTACTTATGTTGAGAAAATCATGCTAATGAAGACCCAACCATCTCCTTAATTGGCAAATTGATCGAGGGATACGGTTTTGTTTTTTTCACTCAGTGATTTTCAAGCCTCCACAGCCGCGAACACCGCTCAGTGTAGTAGACACGAAGGTTGCAGAAATTCGGCACTGTCCCTCGCGGTAAGGTGTCAGCTTGAAGGACGTCGCGACGTCCTGTCCTTGGGGTACGTTTGCACTAGAATGTAAAAAAAAAAGTATGACTGTCTTACACACTCCTGCAAAGATTTCAGCCGTCCCTTTCCTTGTCTCCTGCTCTACCGAGCGGTTTAAAATGTCACTGCGCTATACTTACGTGTTGGGGGTTATTTTGGTCCTTGGATTGGCCCCTGTTGTCTCGATATACCACTTTCCTCCAGTAATTGCAGCCGGCAACGGGTTAAGAAACGACACCTTCAATTCAAGCTCATTGCCAACTCTAGGTTGACCTCCAGTGACCTACGAGAAGAAAATCAAATTGGAAAATTACGAGTGGATACCCTCAGCGCCAAGGTATTCTTTATTCTAAGGTAAGGGGATGGATGGCATCAGAATGAGACCCATTTTCCCTTCGAGACAAAGTTTAAACTGTGATCAACCTGTTGACCAGGTGATTCGCTTTCCACCATGCTCATTTGTCTACCATGCGATCCCAGAACCCACCTTACGTAGCATATTCATTCCCAGTCTCCTCAAGATGATCTGCAAAGCGCGGGAAAATACATGCCAGCAAGATTCACTGGCTAATCACTAAGCGTAGTGATGCAGGAAGCATTATAGTAAAATTCCCTCCGACAGTCCAACGAATACCACTCCAAAGAAATTATTAGTATAGGTAATCGTATGAATGCGAGTGCAATTAAGGATTTAAGCCCTGGTCAAACGATGCATGATAGTTGATGATAGTTGATGATAGTTAAAACTATCATCAACTATCATCAACCATCAAACGGGTGGACAAACGGCGCATGATAATCGATGATAGTTGTTCCGAGGAAGTCTGGGGAAGAATCGTTTCATATTTCGTCTCCATGGCTACACACAATGGGGACGTAATCAATTAAGATGATGTCGTAAGAAACATGGCGTTGCAAACAGGGATGAATAGTTTTTCACGGCGAAAGAGGGCGGCAGCCTGTTTCGTTTTCCTTGAGCTGCTTGAACAGCCGCCATTTTGCTAACTTGCTGAAAGTTTAACTGATAAGCTGGTGCCAAAAACTGAGCCCGCCAATTCTGGTGGAATACAGCTGACCGAAAAACTATCATCGACTATCATGCGAGTGGTCAAACGCGAAAAACTATCATCAACTATCATGAAGAATTTGAACACGCTCGAAGTGAATGATAGTTGATGATTGTCGATGATAGCGCATGATAGTTGGTGGTCAAACGAGCGCGTCGCTTTTCATCGACTATCATCGACTATCATGCATCGTTTGACCAGGGCTTTACACTACACGTGATATTTGAAAATTCTCTCAAAATTGCGCGAGCCTTTGAGCGTATGCAATTTGCGAGAATTTTCAAATATCACGAGTGGTGTAAATCCTCAATTGCTCTAGCTTTCATGCGATTACTCACTTATTATATGACTGAGAAAATTACGAGCGCGCGCTTTCAGAAACCGAAAACTTTATCGAATTCACTTGCAGAATACATCTCTAGCTCAGTTTACGTTATGTCCTTGTAATTCTGCCCAATTTTTTCAAACACCAGTTGGTGTGGTACCAGAAGTCCACAACCGAGAAGACTCGATCTGTCTCATTTGGCCTTGGGCTATTAGATTATGGTATTATGTAAATTTAGAATAGACGTCCCGCCAAATAATGGCCAATCAGATTCAGCCTGAGAACCACAACGCGTCTCAGTGGTCCGCAACCAAGAGTCGCACGAGGCATTGCTCGTGCTAAATGCAAATCAGAGCACAAATCTACCAACAGCCATTCTAAAAACAGATAATACCGTAAACTGATGTGCCACACTCCATTGCAGATCAAGACTTCTGGGTTATGGACTTCCGTTGGTACCTTTGGTTGTGTTAGCAATGGTTGCCTGTTGTTCTTCTAACGCGGCCGCGCTTGATGAAAACGCTCGGCCACTTTGATTGTTTTAAATTACCGCGGGCATGACGTCACATCCGTTGCCACGGTAACATTAGTTTGCACTGCAGTGCAAAATAATGATAGATTTGCCTGCTCTCGGCCAATCATAATGAAGTAACTTTCCCACTATATCATAAATTAAGTAATAGGCCGTATTTGTATTCTCAGTGTTAAACTGGAGCGAGCATGCGGTGGAGGCAGGGAAAAGATCCCCCTTCATAAGTCTCCATTCCATGTTCGTCCCAGTGCGACCGTGAGAATATCAATACGGTCTAATAATAGCCTATTTCCGAGTTACTGTTTGCCTCCTTTTCGAAGCGAGTCTTCGTGCGAAACCATTCAAAGGGAAATGCGTTTGATTTGGAGGAAATGCGTAACCCATTTTCATTTGAATGGTTTCGCACAAAGACTCGCTTTGAAACAGAGAAAAATAGCAACTCCTAAATGGGCTATTCAATAAAGAATGTACCTCCATCTTCAGCTCGGGTTTAAGAAATTCAACCGTGTCATAAGCAGCAAACCGCTGACCATTTTCCTTGACAATAGCCTTGACGTAAATTTTCAGTCCCCCATCCGCTTGGCATTTATCCAAATACAAGGATGGCTGTATTTCCAGAAAAAAATATTTTTCTGCGGTGGAATGAATAGGAGACACCTGACAGTGAGCGCATCTGGTTAGACGCCGGCGTTCCTCACATTAAGGACGGACCATTATAAAAGTAATGATGGAAGGGAAAGGGGGAAAAGCCAACAAAAAGAAATCATGCAAGGAAAAGAGAAAAGAAATAAATCGTGCAACGAAGAAAGAAGAGAAAAAAACTTATGTATCTGCCAAAAACATCTTGCGTAAACAAATGGCAACGAAAAAAATCATCGTGCAAGCTAAAAATACCCCTCCTTCCCCCACCCCAAATCACTTTTCCAATTTTTTCATCCTTTACGACTTTTAATTGGATGCGTACCAAGCGGCTGTTGCGCGCGATGAAACATTCTGCATCCCGTTTTGCGCATGACCGTCTCCTCTTTAAGCTAAACGCAACTGAATTTTTCACCATGCTGTATCACTGTTGAAATACTGTGATAGTTCACAAGTGCTAGCACTGTTCTATATCTGAGGATTTTCAATTAAAGAGTTGCCATTGTACGGCATACCCTTTTGATTGCCTTCATCTTTCGACGAACATTTTACTCTATTTACTGTTTTTCTGTTTCCGTCTGATAAAATTAATCTGTTTTGTTTCACAGTAACGTACGTGATCAGCCGGACTACCAAGTAATTCCCCCGTTCTGGTTTTACGTACCCTGCCTTGGTTCTAGGAAAACTTCAAAGCTCTCGTCCTTCAAGTCCTTGCAGGGTTTCCCAGTGTAGAAACCCATCACTCCTGTCATCATTCCTTTGACTGTCCGGCTTTGATTTGTTGAGTTTTTCATCTTAACGCCCAGGCTTACATTCTCTCCGATTAGCATAACATCCGGGACTTCAAACGTGAACTTGACATCCTCGGCCGGAATTACGTAAAGTGATTGATAATTCTCATCTCTGCGACTGCTGAATTTATATGCCATCTGTACCGCACGACGCTCCTGCGAGCAACCTGAAGACAAATTTCTTCGCCATCACTGAAAATGACTTGTCAAGCGGTATACATTTTGCTCCCTCGGTCACTCAATTCTTACCCCCGCTAAAAATGGCCCGTGGATGTGTTTGACGATTTGCAGAAAAATATTTTGCTTTCCTTTTAACATGATTCGTGCATAAGCTTAACTTTACGGAAACATAACAATGGGCTTAAGCCCGAGAATGATTCTTAGTGTTTTCCATTATCGGGGAAGCTTTCAAAAGAAATTGGTGGACAGCGACTTGGTTTTACATATACAACTTTATAACTCAGATCGTTTCGAGCGTGCCTTGCAGTCCCAAATTCGGGTAACGGCCCTCTGAGCCCGAAAAAATACATATAAATTAAGGGTGCACTCTTGTGGGACTATTCCAGAAATAAGAACACACGGCATGTACGGTTTACTTGTTCTTTGGGGGCTTAAGCCTTTTCGGAATGGACCGAATAGCTTTCTGTTTATTTTGCTCCCAGTAGCAGAATGAATGGAATAAACAAGATACGCTTTCCTCTCAATGCACAGAATACGCGTTCTTCAGTTTGGAGGAGATTTTGGCGAGCAAATTAATCTTGTGCGGCCGCCGAAGTGTCAGTCTTGGTCGCGTACCTATACCATACATCTCGATCTGGAATGGAATGCGGCCCATCAGTTTACGGAATTATCTACTTTTAGAACGGCTGCATGCTGCTAGATTTGGGCCACGATTTGCATTTAGCACGAGCAATCCCTCGTGCGGCTCTTGGTTGCGGACCAATGAGACGTGTTGTGGTTACCAGGCCGAATCTGATTAGCCAGTATTTGGCGGGACCTCTATTCGAAATTTAGATAAGGCCGTACACTAATGGGCCAAAGCGAAATGAGACAGATCGAGACTTCCGGGTTATGGTATACTCGATAACCATTCCGTTTTCGGAATGTGCGTTGTCTTAAAAAATCTCCATCCACTCATTCTGTTAATCTTAAACCGAAAATAGAAATAAGAAGAATAGCCCCAAAAGAATGCACCCTGAGACTAAACGCAGAATTATCGACCCGCTGTTTTACCTTCGGGATATTTGTACTCATGAGTAATGTCTTCCCTCTTGTCACTGCCGACAGCCTTCGTGCTAATCAACTTTCCAACGCACTTTTTATCAAAATTAATCACTTTCATGGGACCAGCTTCTTCTACCTCCCAAAACACCCGATCACCATTCACTTCGCCAAAGAGAAAGCTTGTGTCGTAGGGCAAATAGACCTCCCCTTGCTTTACAGACTTCACCGATGCCGGGCCACAGCGGAAAACACCTACGAGATTGGTATCGGATAAAGAAATAATTACTGTTTGTTGGTCGAAAGAAAACGAACGAAAACTGATATTAGCCGTTAGAAGAACAAGAAAAATGGATTTACTTTCCTACTTTAAGATGTTGGGGATCCTTGCAAAACCTTAAATTTTATATTAAAACGAACAAGTTGCTGACTGTTCCTGCCATTTCTGCAGATACTAACTACAAATCGACGTCTACTTAACACAGTTAAGCCCCGACCACGTTTTGGCCATGAGGACCGGTTCGTAATTGGATGGTGGTCAGATAAACTGTACCGGCGAAATGCTAGGGGGTAACCCTGCGATGGATTAGCATCCCATCCAGGGGGGAGTAGAAATACTCCTAGTCGCTTCATGCTACGGAAACCGGAGATAAGCGCCGGCCTGATGGGCCTTCTAGGCTAGTAAGCAGACTTTACCTACCTACCTACCTACCAGATAAACTATAAGTTGTAATTGAATGGCCTGTTAAATGAAGCTATGATCCTTGCAGTTATGGATGCAATTTTAGCAGTTGCGTAGAGAAGCCTGAAAAAATTCAGGACTTCAACGGGGTTTGAACCCGTGACCTCGCGATGCCGGTGCGACAGTTACTGAACACCAATAAGCACGTTAATTTCCTTACCGTGACTTTCCTCCTGCGGTGTAGCGTCAAGTGCTTGCCATCCATCGTGCCCATCTGGTAAATCAGGACGCCTGAACCACGACTCGTTCCAAACGTGGAAATTCCTTAGAGTTTGTGGATCAATAAAAATCGATTGTAAGGCGGGTCATTTATTAGATTCATGAAGTTACCAGTTAGTATACGTATTAGTGTTAGCGGGAAATCCAGATCATTTTTAATGATCCCACAGTCCTACCAGATATATACGTTTTGGCCGAATTAAATCTCAAGCTGATATTTCAGTCTCAAAAGAAACCTTAACGGATTATCTTTTCTCGTGTGACAAAGAAATTGACGGTGGTCGTTTACGTCATAAATGATAATCTCGCGGCGAAAAGGTTAGTAGCCCTCGACGATGGAGAATGATACATGGATTCCGTATCCCGTATGCCCCTTGGTAATTTTCTCGTCCCGCCGCCTTCGACGAGACAGAATACATCGTAAACTCAAAAGAAATCGGGTCCGTTGTCTCCTACGTTTTCTAGCACTCAAGGCGTCTTCTCTACTATCTCTGTTTCGATCGGTTGACTGCGCCTCCTCGATCGCTGAGTGCTACTAGCTTTACTTAAATTCCCCTTTTGGTCTACGACCTCACAGCTCCGTGAAAGCACTATGCCATGACTTTAGACTGTACGAACTCACCAAATAGAATCGTCCAGTTGTTTGAGTGGCTTCCCTTGCTCGTCAAAATGGAAGTCGATGGTCATGCTGGCGTCCGAGTCGTGAGCTGAAGCAAAGTTTGTCACTGACCGCGTGGGTATACCAATTGCTCTCAACACTGAAACAAATGGCAATAGAAAATCCTATTATCCGACTTCTTTGTGCCACATGAGATGTCAATGCTTCTGCAATCAACTGACAACTAGGTCAGGGGTAACCAAACACACGGTCCAAAATTTGAAAGGCTTAGCTTATCAGCTGGACCCACGTTCTTACCAGCATAACACCAGTAGAGGGCCTCTCGACCAAGGGTAGTTGAGCGCCCAGGTTGAAGCAAAGAAGCTTAGTGAGACTGGATGAAACAAGCATCACTGAAAAACGACTGATTAGAGATATCTTAGCAACATTGAACTTAGTCAACCCTATGAGGTGCGTAACAGTCCATATTCGAACCTCCTCCTGAACAAATCCCAAATTGCGAATCGGCAAAACGGGATTAGAATGCGGCATGTAAGGCTCGTAGTGTTCTTTGCAGAAAATGGAAGCTGATGATGACGACGATGATGGTGATAATGAGGCCTGTGGTGGAGCGAGCTTTTTAGGTGGCGACAGTCCTGAGTGGCAAATGCTGATAACGGCGATTACTGAGCCCCTGTGCCGTTTCTAGCTTTCTAGCTGAGCTATCTACAGGTGCGAGTTGATTATACGTCATTGATCGGATTACATACAAGTTGTGACAAGCCCTGAGAACACCCAACACTGGGCAAATTTGACGACGTCCTTGTTTTGCCAAAACTCTTCCAAAATGGCCACACTGCCAGACCATGACGTTGGAGCATGCGTTCCTTCAGGGTAATTGCCATCCCAGCGACCGTACAGAACGCCACCATCTTGATCATTGAAGTTTGCCTGCATGGAAATAATTTAACGACAAGAGGGATAAAACATAACGCTTTCAGGGACAGTAAAACAAAGCCAGTTACACATAAACATAGCAGATCTAGAATCTCAACTGGCGGGAGGCGGGCAAGTTGGCACTTCTCAAGCAGAGCGCAGGAGTTGAACCAGGGTGACCCCAAAACAACAACTCCAGCTGTTCTCAGAGCAAGACTTGAACGCAGGACGTTCAGACCAATCATTTGAATACGCTACGCTACGCTACCGCCCCGCCCCCTTTCCATGGAAAATGTAATGGCCGCATTAATACCAGAGTTAGGAATAATCAAAATATCTTGTTCGAAGACGGATTAGCACTAAGCCAGGGACTGGGTTAAAGGACTGGGTTCACAGATGAGCGCATGCGTGCCGGCTGAATAAAACCGTTGGGTCAACACTAAGTTCGGGATTGAAATGTGTGATATAATCCATAAAAACTCCGCTTTTAAATTCAGCCATCCATCGCTTTGACTAGACCATTTTAGTAATTTATCAAATCAAGTAATCTATATGTAAGTGTGGTTTTAAAGGTCTTTGAGAAAGTTTCAAAATTCATTTGATTTATGGAGTCTTGGCACAGGGAGCAGAGGAGTCCTGTTTTGACCGTAGTTCCAGTTCAATTCCTCGCACAATTACAGCGCGAATAGGTTTTGTTATTTCAAATTACAGTACGTGATCAAACTATAAAACGTCATGCCTTCGTGTTATCCTATCCGCGACCCGAAGGGCGACGACTCCGGAAACCGGAGCTTTCCGTACGAGGCACGAAGTGCCGAGGGTAAAACGAGAGACAAGTCTCTCTCTTTACTGTTAGTCACCACATGGTACACTATTAGTAAGCCCACGGTCATTACTGTATGCGGCTATCGTCTTGCGGACAGGATTTCAAGAAACCTGTAACACGATCGCATGACGGTTTAAAATTTGATCAAGTATTGTAATTCAAAACAAGAAGAAAAATTGAACGTTTCTATAAGGTGTTTACTCTTTGCCACTATGGACAAGAGATAAAGGATACCTTACCATTGCAGTAATGCAGCGCGTGACTCTGACAGGATTGGCGCGAGCAGCTGCAGGAAGCTGCGCTTTATCTAGGAGCCACAAACAAGAGTTGAGGGATACGTCTTCAAACTAAATAAAAAAATGCAGACCGTATAGAACGAAACGTAAATTTTTGAACACATTCATGATGGAGAAAATTTTGAAACAGTGGAAGGGATCATGAAATAAATGAAGGAGTCTGTCAGTATAACTGGCTAATTCAGGTACCAAAAATCTACGACCAGTTTTCATATTACATTTCAAATCTTCAGTTTGCAAGCGTAACCAATATTTGAGTTTCCTCAATTTCCACACGTACCTGACCAAAGTTCCATGGAATTCCGCAATTTTTCCTTACAGTTCCTACCCAGATGCGCCCGGAATCATTCAGCACATATTCCTCGCGAAAACTTTCCTGCTGCAGATGCACTGTGTCCTCTGGTCAGCGAAATGTAAAACAACAGCCAAACAACTTCAGCTTGATCCACCTTGAAGTTTACTTTCTATAACATTGTATTTCGTTTCTGCGCTTAAAATTGCAACGTCTAGGGTCATGTTTCAGGTCCTAATATACAAAATATTGACTTGTTTTGTGGCTGAGTGGTAATATGCGCGCCTCCCGAGGCGATGGCCGAGCGTTTAATTATGCAGGTATTTTTTCTTTTCTTTTTTTTTTAGAAGTATCTCTGATAAAATTGATCAATTCCGAAAATATAGTTGATTAAAATGAAATATTAAATTAAATAAGAAATAAATAGAAAAAACAGCTTAGTCTGAAACTTCAGCCGTCTCCTCCCCAACCCTAGGGGGCGCGGGAGAGACAACGTCTGAATTCCGAGCGTTGTAATGTCATCCGGTGACGTCACGTAGTTGTGTGGATATAGTAGATAGTTTTTGCTTGGTTCTTGTGGATTTTTGTCTCCAAGGCAAGATGGCAATATTGGAAGTGCCATCGTGTTTATGATTTTACATTTCGTTTCTTATTTCAACTCGCACCGCTAGTCGCGGAAGAGTTGTCTCGAAGGCAAGATGGCAATATTGAAAGTGCCATCCAATCTCGTACCCAGAGTCCTCGGGCTCTTTAGTCAGCTGGTGGGCGCCCGGAAAGATTCTGGGATAATCGAGAAAATTCGAGTTTATTGATTGGCTGTTACTTTACAACTTCAAAGAAACCGTCCCAAATTTTGTGGGAAAATGGTGTCCCACTATCCTAGAGTCTCTCCGGGCGCCCATCCGCTCAAGAGCCGAGGACTCTGGGTACGAGATTGAGTGCCATCGTGTTGGTGATTTCACCTTTGTGTTGGTGATTTCACCTTTGGTTTTTTTGATCAAACATCAGGTTAAAAGCCTTCAGCAAAAAGGTGTCAAGGCTTCGTTTATCGGTGCCGGTCAAGAGAAGGCCAATTTCAAGGTAATTGGGGACGGTGAAATGAATATTGTGCATTTGCCACCGGAAGCCATGCTTGCAAATGATTGCTGGCGAGAGATAATTTCCTCATACGTTTCCTCCTCCGCTATAGTCGCAAATTCTCTTCCAACTTGCTAAAGCAGTGAATACGCACGCGTTCTGTCGTCGATTACAAGTTTTAATGGCGGCTTCCTTAGCTCGACCTTGATCGTAAAGGAGGTACGACCCCGTACATTAACCCTGGAGGCTTTATCGTCAAGCTTTACTGTACACAAAACACAGAGAACCTCATGCATATGCATACAATCGACCACGAGCCCGTGACTCGTGGCCGCCATCTTGTTCAGAAAATAAAATTTATGCAAAATTGCATAAATTAACAACTGACGTCACCGGAGGACATTACAACGCTCGGAATTCAGAGGTTCTCTCTCCCGCACCCCATAGGGTTAGGGAGGAGACGGCTGAAATTTCAGACTAAAAAACAACTGAAAATAAAATCTTATGCATACGCTGGACAATCGCAACCCGAAGGAAAAGGTACTAATAAAAGTCGCGGCTTTGGATCAATGTAATAATCGCTTTGGTCGAGAGTGGGGTAAGATCAATTGCTGAATAACTCATCATCCGTGACCAGCCGGATTCAACCTCAATCTTTATTGCCAAGGTAGTTTGGTGAATGTTAAAACAAATAACGTCCATGAGAACTATCTTGATCGCGGATGGGATGAGATCGATTGCTGAATTAAAAGGGAGAGGTCCTGGGAACGAGGTTGGACTATTCTTAAAAACGAAACCTAACCTGACTATTCTTGAAAACGAGTACACTAAAAAGAATCTGTTTCCTGCTACCGCTTGTCCATCGTGTTTAAAATGACATTTAGAAGCAACATTTTTCCAGATATTCTGATTTCGGAGCATTTGGAACACAAGTCTTAAGAAAAGTAGTAGGAAGGCGGCCTCTGGGGCAAGTATAAAGGTGACCAATTTGCAATATTTCTCTTTGAAGAGTAGATACAGCAGATATTAACGAATAAACTTCGCTGACCCAGAACTCGCCTTTTCGCCTTGCCTACTAAAGCATGCCGTTAGTCTGGTTTGCTTTTGTTCCCGATTGGAGGAGAAAGGTGCGCGCCTCAGTGACATTTTCTGGATAAACTCTATCCGTAAAAAAAGCAAAAGCAAAGTAGTGTGTAGTTTCGTAGGACGTCCAAATTGAAACAGATCTCAGTAGCGCTTACCTCTGCACCACGGATTAAACAAAACAATGAAGTCCTCTGGGTGCTTGTGACGAAACACTTCTAGTTTTTCCGAATCGCCAACCTTTGTCTTGGTTTCCACGAAAAGCTGGTATCTGCCGACCATAGCACTTGCTGGTGGAGTTATCTGAACGCGGTCGACCTTTCCTCCGTCACTCCCCCGCTGTAAAAATTTTGCCAACCATTTATCACGTGCAAATTCTTTGTATCCACTCACAGGCACCCGGATGATTGTTCCTTTGCTTTCTTTCGGGTGAGATCCTGGAAAAGAACGGAACTGAAGTATTCAAACGGCTTCCCGATATATCTTCGACGCACTTTTAGCCTAGCAAAGCCTTAAGATGAACACTGTTAGATTATCGTCAACAATGATATCTCAGCAGTTTTTCCCGCATTCCCTTGCCTGTTGTCGCTCGGTACTTTCTGTTTTGTAATCCCAATAGGGTAGAAGCGATCAGCAATGCACAGACATTTTACCATTCTCAATTGGGAGGGTGAGGCACGGCGCGTTTCTGCAGAAACTGTGGTGCTGCGTTGTTGGTAGCGAAGAAAGCGCTATAATTGCATGCATTGAGATGCATTCACATGTTCAAACCAATCACTTGACAAAAAGAATTCTGACTTTTGGGGGCCACAAAACTTGAATTCATTCGCATAATCCTTCCTTCTGTCACTAACCCTCCTGCGGTACTATTTGGTCACCTGTGTTGGAAAATTTCCCCCGAATCCCCGCTCGATTTTCTTGTCCAATGAATTTCCAACATTGTTCGGGGGCGCAAGGGAATTCAACACAGTAAGTCCAAGGATTTTATATCATGCCATAACATAATTTCATTGTAGTAAGCCTACCGAACGCAAACTGGAGAATAAGGTCGTCTGTCCTTCTTTCAAAAGCTCTGTTAAAGCTCAGAGTGATGTCAAAACTCTGTCCTCTTCTAACAATCAAGTTCGAGTGCTCATATTTGTCTGTGTGATGGTTGAGACGATTCTCCTTCTCATGGAAAGTTACTTCCTTTGGTATAAGGACTTCAGCTGAGGAAAGATGAGTCGAATATTCATTTCAAGGTGATACTGAAACACTACTACAGCTTCAGTAAAAGAAGGAAATTCTTTCAAATTTCTTTGCCGTCTGTGAGTTTTCAATACAATTGTAAATGGTTTATGGTTGGCTGAAGGGAGTACTTCCTTCTGAAAGAGATTGGCTCACGTATGATTTGATTTTAGTGTTACGACACTCAATGGAAAACCGCTCTAATAGTAGTGGTATTTAAAACGTACTATCTTTTTAAAAAGAACCTGGCCTCTAAACACGCCACAGGCTAGGAATGAGATAAGGACGGTTAGGGTAATAGGCCATTTCCGAATTCATTTCAGCCTCTTTTTAAAAACGAGTCTAAGTGCGAAGTCTTTAGTAGGCCCAGTTTACACGGTACGACTTTTGCTTACAACTGTCGTGTGCGACTTCTGTCCCCGCTGCTCACATCACGTAAAATATCGCGTACAACTCTCGCTATTGAGCACAGACTGAGCTTACGGTTGTCGTAGAGTTTTAAAACATGTTTTAAAATCCTACGACATTTTTTGCGACGTACACTACAGTCGTAAGCGAGTTGTAGGTTTGATTTACACCAAACAATTCGTGCCGTAGGCCTGTCGTAAGCTTGTCGCATGCAACAAAGTCGTACCGTGTAAATCGGCCCTTATAAAATTAAGCAATAGAGAACTTTTTCCGTGTTTACATAGCCTCATCTAAACACGAGGAGGAGTTGGGAGAATTCGAGACTGTTATGCAAACCCTCGACTGTGTCTCGGGTTTGCATAACTGTCGAAAATTCTCCCAAACCCTAGAGTGTTTAGATGAGGCTATGTAAACACGGAAAGAAGTCCTCTATTTATTTTATAAAATATTTTTCAAAAATAATTCGACAAATGAAGGAAAATGCGGTTTGTTTTACTTCTTGATTGAAACAGGTTTTCTCGATACACGCTCATATTTCCTACCAGCCAATCAAAACGCGCGTTTGACAACACAACCAATCAAAATTCGCGTGATGTCACAACCGTGTTTACATACTCTCATCTAAACACACCTATTGACCAATGACCAGCGCGCGTACTATCCTAATTATTTTATAAACGAGTTTTATTCATACGCAAAGTAAAACTGATTACTATCACAAAACTTTCGCGCTTATACTCGTTTTGAAAAAGAGGCTGACGTGAACTCGGAAGCGGCCCATTTGCTCTTCGTTTAAGTCCAACCTTTTGGTATGGATGATTTGTCGGATTGATGCAATGCCTTGTTCAAGTAAGCGCTCTCGTCCATGACCACCACGCTTCTTACTCTCTCTGTCTCAGCTCTGTAACGAGGGCACAAATACACCAGAGTTTGTCACCTGTGAATTTACTATGTTATGTACAAAGGGTTATGCATATATCGAGAGTATTGTTCTAAAAAAATGATAAGTGAGGGTGGGGTGTAGCACGTGGGAAATCCTATAAGGTACGAAGTTCGAGTTAATGGTCGAGGTCTGACAAACGACTAAAAATAGTCACGCATTGCGTACATGTGAGTAGTGCTGTAAAGCCACGTCGTTGTACCGTCAAGACTAGGGACTGTGGACTGTGGACTGCGGACTGCGGACTGCGGACTGCGCACCGGGTGAGAAACGTGGACTGGGTATAAGACACGAACTGGGTATGAAATGCGGACTGCGGACCGTATGTACAAAAAGCAAATAACAGGCTGACGACGTGGTTACCTGTTCCGATTCATCAAAATTAGTCCGCCCGACATGGAAACAATAAGAAGATCGGAGCATGAGAACGGTATTTGCCGGAATGTTTACTCTCCCCAACGGTATCGGACACATTAACAGTTTTCGTCCCGCCCTGTATTGAGTAGATTTTAACTAAAGCTTGCCCTCGAAGGTTCAAATAAATCAAAGTAAAGAAAACCACAGATAAGTTTTCTTTAGGAAAAAGCTCCCAGAAATTCTGGCGGCGCTTTACGAAGTCTAATCCGCCATGCTTCGAAATGGCAACATGTAGGCTGCCACTGTAAGGTGAGGCATTAACTTAAGTTTCAAGCCATATTAGGAACAGAACAATGAACTTTAAAGGTTCGTAACCTTACGCATCGGAACTGCTATCTAAACATCTGTGTCGCACGGGCCCCTTTATTCAGCTAACGAGAAGCAACACCACGGAGAGAACAACAATCGGAGACGGCTTTAACATGAGAGCGGAAAATGTATTGTAGCGGTAAGCGAACTTCAAGACGAATTCCGGAGTGCAAGGAAAAATCGCGACCAAACGAGTGAAATCCTGCCAAACACGGAGATACTAATTTAATAGCTGATCTTTATTGTCTGTATTGTCACGTAAACTGAAATCAAAGGAACTAGATCAGTAGTTTAATTATAAGAACGCGCGTAGCGACTAACAAGCTAAATGCAACGAAAATAACTACGACCAACCTAAACGTCACAATAAACATGCGATAGTAAAAGAAATACCAAAATGTAACGAATGAACTTGCCCCGAAATACCATAAGGCCATCCCCTTTTTTTTTTTTTTTTTTTTTTTTT
>BLFK01000113.1:1691817-1709741 GCA_014634185.1 Astreopora myriophthalma | reverse complement strand
TTTTTTTTTTTTGGTACTATAAGAGATTTACACGTAATAAGAAAAGGAGTTATAATAATAAAACATTGATAAAAATAACGAAGAACTGTTTGTCTTCTGAATTATGAACGAGACAAAGACAAAAGAGGACAAAAGTAAAAAAACTTAGCTTTTTACTAATTTTAATAAAGTATTTGAAAAATGTGGATTAACGACCATGAAGCTTCTGTTGAAAAAAAGCTTAGTTCGCTGTAGACCGGCACGACGTATCTGAGCTTTGTGTTAATTTGTTTCGGGTCTGTATATATTTTCAGACTGAGAGTGATACACTAGCAAGCAGCAAATGCAAACTTCAACTGCGAAGTTTCAAAACTCTTCATTTCTCGGATTACGCATTTTCTCTGGTTATCGTAAACTTCGTCGGTGATTTTTATCCATAAAATAGCAACAATTTTGTGACCACAAACGGGTTAACCACACATTGTTTTGTGAGGCTTGCGTATACAAGTGGGGATCTGTAACCCAAAATAGATATTTCTAATCATTTTCTGTGGTGACTTGGTGCTACACTTTCGGCTGTCTTGTGGAAAGAGAACAAAGCAGGCTAATCCTGAAATGTTGAAGTGAAGCCTGCGTAACGCAACATGGGTTATGAAGAATAAGCCAAATGAAAACCACACACACACAAAAAAAATATAATAATAATAATAATAATAATAATTATTATTATTATTATTATCATCATCATTATCATTATCATTATCATTATTATTATTATTTCTCGACAGCATTTAGTGCGTCCAATTTTGGAATATGGTTGTCAGGTCTGGAATCCGTACTTAATGAAGCACATCAAAAGTATAGAGTCGATACAGAGGCGAGCTACTCGAGTTATTCGCGGATCAGAAAAAGAATATCAGGAGAGACTGGCCTTCGCTCGAGCTACGAAGGAAGTTTATCTGCTTAGTGCAGATGTACAAGATTATCTTCGGACACTGTGACATAGATCCTCATATGTTTTTTTTATTTTAACGTATTAGCGAAAACGCGTAGGAACCATAATTTCGAGATAAGATAAGACACGTACGAATTATTTTAAATTTTCATTTTTTAATCGCTACATAACAGACTGGAATAGTATTCCATCAAACATTATGCATGCGTCTTCATTAAGCAGTTTTAAATCCTATCTTTTAGATCATTTGAGTCAATTTAAAAAAAAGGTGTAACTCGTTAGGTTAGCTTTTTTCTTCTTTTCTTTTCTTTTTCCTCAATTTTTATAGATAGTTTAATCTTGGAGAATATTCTTTGTATGGGAATTTAGTTTCCCCCAGCTATTCTCCGATCATGCGTTTTTTTATAGCTTTTGTAATTTCATGTCTTTGTAATCTTATTTCTATTGTAAATATATTAGCATGACAAAGGATTATTAAACTTAAACTTAAACTTAAATATTTGCATAAAACGAGGAGTCTTTCACGCCAAGCTCAACTCTTCGAGCTGTCAGCCGGTGAACCAATTTTGAGGCGTTACAATAATCCATAAAGAAACCATTTGAGTGGAAAATAATTATTTTAGCCTTGAGGAACGACACAGATGTTTGAGGCCAGCACTACTTTTCACGTGCAAAACAGAAGACTGCTATATGATGTTAAAGAGACCATGTTTCATGTTAGGGGTCAAAGATCGTGCAGCTGTTCTCGTTGTTTTGGGATCGAACGTTTCAAATCTACGCTTGACGAAAACAATAAACTGAAGTTAGTGAATTATCATTTTTCCTTTTTTTTTTCCTTTTAAAGAGGTTGTATACCGGACGTCCCGTTAAGATGCCCGGCCGGGCAAAGAATATTCTTTTCTTACCATTGTCTTCTTATTTGTCACCGCTAATAATATTTCATGCTGCTGTTATTTTGTCCAGAGAAAAGAATTCTCGCCAATTTTGAGAACGATTTGTTGGAATTCATGAACTCTAATTTCGTGAATTCATGCACGCACTGCGGGCCTACATTCTTACACTCTTGAGGCAGCGACGCACTAGGCGATTTTGTTCGCCGATCGCAGCGATTTTGATCGCCAACGAAAATCGCCAGCGAATTTCGTCGCTGCGTGGTACGGGCACACCGGGCGATTTTATACGCCGATAGCAGCGATCGGCGAAAATCACGATCGCTGCACCGGGCACACTAGGCGATTTTCGCCGATCGCAGCGATCGGCGTATATACGCCCAGTGTGTCGGAGGCTATACACTTACTCAATCACTCTCAAAAACCTAATGACATAAAGCTATAGTCAGGGTATCAAGCATAACGCCGGCATATGACTAAAATTTGTAACCATAAAAATATGAAACTCCACTTCTAGTTTATTATTATTATTATTATTATTATTATGACGTCTTCAGTATACATGTCTCAAATGCTATCTCTTGTACTTTTCTATATCTTTGTAGGCTAGGTTACTTTACTTCATTGGAGGCCTAAATAATACCTTATTATGCCAATTTTCTAAGGCTTTCCTAACAAATGTTGTGTTTTGAACTTATGTTTTAGCTGTTAGCGGAGAGAGGGGGGAGAGGGGTTAGATTTCTCTCAAAGCTTCTTTCAATGAATTATTAAATGAAGCATAATGCATAAACATGAGCATACTTTTCGGCATAATGCTGTGTTTCCAGGAGTGACGCTCAAAGGCACATTGCTTGAAGTTTCGAGCATAATTTATCTCATCCTAGTTGCGTGGTTGTGTTCCACCATCTAATTTTACTGGCTCAACCGTTTAATCAAGTTCAGCCAAAACGTGTGGACAAGGCACTACATAAGTTAATACGCGTGACTGGACAGAGAAAGGCGTTGCTGGACTGATGCATTCAGTTGACGCAAGCGTAGGCATAATAAAGGAGCGAAAAGCGAAGGCAGTGAATCGGAAGCCTTTTAAGTTGTGTGTATTTTGCTTAGGAAGAATTTTCATATTATCAAAAGCTGTCAAAGCTGGCCAGCCTTTAGTTTGAGCGAATCGAGAACGACCTCTCTGAATCGAAGCGCAGATGATGTTTAGCTTATCAACTCATGGGCTACTTAGTGTGTCGCTCCTAACCGACATTTAAAGTAAAAGTTTCAACTTTAGCTTAACTGCTGAATACCCTGCCACTTATTTGCATGTCACTGAATGAGAGTAGCTAGCGTCTCTTATATTCTGACTCGCTCTTCAAAGAACGCCGCCAGATGCTAACAATAGTGGCAGGGTATTCAGCAGTTACCCAAAGTTTCTTGGAATTAATAAGCGTCTAAAACACTTTTCAAATGAAAAATTTGACTTGTATTACACAAGTCTATTCACCTTTTGGAAACGTCGAACACTGCCTCAAAGACGAGTTCCTGACGATGTGTGTCTTGGAAGGCTACCTGATGAGAACTGGGGCAACAAGTAATGAAAATCTCTACTAACTCGCCGGGAGTTTCCCCAAGCGCGTCGTGGTATGGAAGCAGAAGACTCGAACAAGAATTGGAGGGATTAAACCGCGAACGGCATAACACTTAAAAACGGATAAGTGAGTTCTATAATCACAACTTCAAAAATCATTAATAATTCATGAGCCTAACAGCATATCTAGTCACCGATAAAACGCCACGTGCATGAGCTTTAGGACCCGATAAGACAATCCACGCTAGTATTCTTTATTCAAAGAATACTAGCTAGTTTTTCCAGTATGGTAATATTTTCCTCTCACAATTTGAACCATTGTTCGGATTCCACAGGGACCCGCTCTTTGTGGAATGCTTTTGATCAGGAGGCCGTTCAATAAACTCGCAGGTCGTGTTTGGTCGGGTCTAAAACAACTCGGCTTCCCCTCGTGGTTTACTTAAGGTTTCCTAATTAGCAGAAATGCTAAATCTCGTTGACCCGTGAATAAAGTTATTTATTATTATCAGGTTATTATTATTATTATTATTATTATTATTATTATTATTATTATTATTATCACTATTATTATGATCCTTAAAGTATCGCTCTTTTCACTTGTGGTGTCAAGTTCAATCCGTGACCTTAGGGCAGTCATACGTTTGATAGATTACTTGATGCATAGAGTCCTCCTAAGTATGTCAGCAGTTCCAAGGAGGACGATCTTCTGTAGCTATTGTTATATAGCTGTAGTTATTCTGACGTTGCCTGGGATCTTGCCGATGTAGTTTTCTGTTTCCATCATTATCATTATAACAATTATTAATATTGTTGTTGTTATCATTAATTATTATTACTCTAATAAACCAAATTCACTTATCCAAGTCGACTTTTAATGTTTGTGGGAAAGCAAAATCTGCATAATAACTGAACGGCACGAATGCTTTCAGGTCATTGGCCAGTCAAAACTTAAGAAGAGAGAATTTTCTGAAGCTGGGACATCTTATTGTCTGTCCTATATTAAGTTTAGCTAACATGGTCTAGCTGTTCGGTGAGGGTCGATTGATGGCGTCGGATGTGTTTGAACAGTGTGTGGTAGGGTGTACCACGGTGTGTAAAATGAGGATTTACCTCGGTGTAAAAACCTGTGAAACTGTTTCTTTATTTGCACGTGTTAAGGTTCATGTTTCTGTCTGTTCGTTCGTTTGTTTTGTTTGTTTTTCTCTTTTGTTTTCTTTGTTACGCCATCCGTGAGTTTCATAGGTTTTTACATCGAGGATATGAGGCCTATATTGCCAACCATATTCAAACTTCAGTTCTGACAATACTAAGACCTATGTAGTAATAAAAAAGGCCCGTCTAACACAAATGACCACAGATATTCGCATATCGTAATATACATCTTGAATTTCTGCTTGAACTTGAACTCGAATATGCATTTACGTGAGGGCGTAATTTACTACGAAGACCCGTTATGCCCTAAGTGGCTTCTATTGTCAGGCAAATTTTACTACTTGTCTCTTTATTCCCAAGAAAGAAGAAAAGTCTGAATAAGAAAGCATTTTGAGAGAGCATTCTGGTTTTGGTAGTAAAACGACGCCATCGATATCGTGCTTATTTATAACGTTTTTAATTGGGTCGTTAGCAAAACCGCAACATCCGCCGGGCATATACCACTAGAATATGTATCGAACTGGAACCATTTCGTAAATAGGCAAGATTCACGATATAAAGCCGGTCATGTGAAATGTGTCTCTTCTAAGATCTTGGGCCCAACAAAGGGATTGCGGGAAAGGTTTAATTCCAATCAAGATTTTACGGGTACGATACTAGAAATTTGGGAAGGCGAAGAACACGGCATGAAATTATAGAGGTGGGACCGGGTTGGGCTCCTTCACGGAGGTTATCACTGATATCAAATAGTTCAGACCGAGGCACGATAAGCTTGCGTGTGGTTTCATGACGGGCGTCGTGGTCGGAAGGAGTCTAAAAGAGCGACGGAATGCGCAAAAGAGCGTACGCTCAGGTTTCTTTTCTATTGCTGGAAGTTGAAAACCACACTATCATCAGTGTGCCGAATTCCGGTGTTAACATAAGTCTAATACAACTGAAAAAAAAAAAAGTATCATTTATATTCAGGAAACACTATTCTGCAAAAGGGCTCCTACTGATTTCAAGATCGGCGCACACGTATAAAGGAAGAATACAAACAGCAATGAAGTTAAGTGGATTTAGTGCGTAATCACTGTTAACAGAAATAAACATCCAAATAAAGAAACGAAGGCATCAGTGAATCAATCAACTCCTTTACCAGGACAAAATAACACTAAATGATACATTTAGATAGAAACTTACTGTAATGTACTGCGAGTCTCAAAGTTCGTACCTGTCTCTTTTATCGACTTTACCAGGTCCACAATTAGAATGAAAATAAACTGACGTGGAGTAACCAACGATTGGCTTTAAATAGATTAGTCCAATTTGCGAGGTAACAAGTGTGTTTTGGTTGTCATAATTCCCCGGCTGAACGCTGTGTCTAGATCTACGCTTTCGACTTTCTTCCATTTCAATGTCACGTTTTGTAAATTCTTCCGTACTGCTCTTGATTGAAGACACCAGAGGCTCTATAAAAAAGTCCAGCGTTGGTCCTGTTGGCGCTGCTGCGCGTTGAACGAGCGCAAAAGTTGTCATCAGTATTTGTTAAACGGTTTGTTTAAATTTCATTCGAAGTTTGTAGGCAAGCCAACCATGAGTGAACTGTTTATATTTATGTTATCAAAGCACGAGACGTCCCCCTGCAATTCAATTTCAGTTCCCAGCTGGGCCCTGATAGTTATGTCCCCCATCCAAGATTTTCGCGGTACTTCTTATGGGGCAGACGCAATTAAAATCTACAGCAAACTTGCCTCCGACTATCATGTATCATCATTGTCTGGATATAATTTAAGGCTATTTCAAGGTCAACGGGATGCCGATTCCAGCTTATCCTGGAGAGAGGCCAACACTTCTAAGTCTATTCAGCGGAATGAATATGACAGCTGGCACACAAACCACGAAAACATATATATAAATATGTTCGGTTATTCTTCAGAAAAATTAGCCTCAGCTTGAAGTGACTTTAGTTAAAGCCGGCCCTCGAATGGCGGAAGGATATGAACTAACGTTCCTCGCACAGTTCATTACCGGTATTCAATTAAATCCGCCGAAATTAAACTACGCTTTATGGTACCTGTTACGGTTTGATTTGTTTTCACGAGCTCTATAGAATACTAAAATAATCGAAGAAGCAAAGATGAATTGTTAAGGCTGGCGCATAAGCACTCGCATAAGTAAGTGAGAGCACACACGACGTAAGCATTTAAGCACAGGAAGAACAAGCGTAGTTCGTTTTTCTTATATCAGGCTTATGTTAGGCTTAGGTCGCAGTGCCGGCGGAACGTCCGTGAAATAAACACAAGCATTAGTGTATTGGCGGTCAACCAATTGTCGCTCCGTTTAACCCACACCTCGTCAGCTTTTCAGAATCCACATCCGTCATCTTGAATGAAGTGGAGGGAAGCTGGTATCGAGAATTTTGTTAATGCTTGGCTTGCGCATGTCCGTATGCTTACGTTCTGGTGTTCTCCGTTGCTTATTAATTTCCTGTGCTTATTCTGGTGCTTGTGGATATGAGCTAGTGAAAACCAGCCTCAAATTCTGTCGGCGCTGAGAATTGAAATTCCCCAGCCACGGAGGTGTGCAAGAGGTAGCCGGGTTGATTTTTCTTGCTCTGCATTTGGCTAAGACAGTTTTGAGGGGTCCTTCCTGGCGATTTCAGTCATTCAAGAGCTTTCTTCGTTATAATGCAAACTATAGGCGAAAACAGGCTACGCAATACCTTGAACTAATTCCTGTGCTCGGCTTTACAACTCGAGAGCTATGGATTGCAGGCGCTGAAGAATTCCGCTCAGAACGCGGAACTGATCGGAAGGCATTCGTAGAGTGCGAAGAGTCGAAGGTGGCTCTTGAAGTCTCCCTCGGCCTTGGAAGCTCAAAGGGTCTTCCGGACAGAGCAGAAGCCGGCGATCTGTGACAATGAATATCAGTTAGTAGCGTGCCAAAGTCAAGTCACTTTTTGGTGCCTATCAGTGTTCGCGGTAGATAGCCTATGTACAGTTTGTATTTAACTGATAAGTGAAACGCTCAACAAGGGTGTAGTCAGCGGAAAAGCGCGAGAAAGACCTCCCGCGTTTTTTTCTTTACTGTGCCTTTACATCTAGACGCAAGGCACAGTACAATCGACTTCATTTTTGATGCAAGTCATAGTTAAAAGCAAATTAAAGTCGATGGTCTTTATATAACTTCACTATTCTCAAATATCAAAGGCGTTCTTTAAATAAGTCAAATTTTTAGTGCAGTATATTTCACAATTGAGCAGCACCAGGCTAAAGCCTCACCTAGCAGCACGCAGAGCGGACGTCTCAGGATCTGTGCTCCTAGTGTCGTCGGTTAAGCTGGTACTTTCTGCGACAGCGCCCGGACTTGAAGGGGAAACTATGGACCCACTTGGTCTTGGGTTATAACTCGAGGTGTATGATGAAATGGTATGTGGCTTGGAGACTTCTGTTGACCTGGGTCCACGCGTATAACAGTATTAACAACAGTAATGACAATGAACTTTATTTACTGATTTAAGTGAGTGTCGATTGTCTGATTATAATTAGCACTGGGTCACTTATTGACGACACTACAAATTGATCAAACGAAATTAATTCAAATGTTGGTTTGAGAAGAGGAAAAAACCCTTCGGAGTGGAATAGAGAACCAACCGCACACTCAAACCATCTAACTAGGGCGTCTTTCAGGATTTGAGCCTGTGCCACAATGACTCGGCTCGATTTCCGCCGCTCTCTCGTGTTCGGTCTACGTTCCTCCCCGAAAAGAGAGTTCGGGGTAGGAGCGCGGGCTCGTTTCCCAAACAGCGACTGGAAATCGAGCCTACACAATGACCGGTGAGTGCTCTCAGCACTGCGTAAATTAGTTTACTATGAAACAGTTAGTCTTGTTAGATATAATTTTAAACAGGGGTGACTAGTGGAAGCTGTTAGGAGCTAGTAATTAAAGATTTCGAATAATTAAAGAAGTTTATTGGTACGGTGGCCCAGCAGCGCTACCTCTAGACAACTACACCTGAGCGTTGTACAACGACGATAACACCCGATATTTCGAGCCCGCTCACACCAGCCCTGAGTTGTTAGTTCATCGCCAGCTTTCGGATACCTATCCCCGATAGGCAGTGAGGGAGGGAAATGACGGCCCCTAGACCATACGCGACAAATCCCTTTCGTACTGACAGCTTAGTCCCGCTCAACTTATCAGTAGATTTTGAGGGATATATATTTGAGAAATGTAGTCATTTTGTCTTCCATATCGTACGCAGAGGTTTTTTTATACGCACTACTCAGTTTGGGGGTCAGTACGCAGCTATTACAACAGCCCACGCGATGGGCTCAGAAAAAAATAGGAGCATTCAAAGAAACAACAGAAACAATGAACCCTACGTAACGCTAAAAACAATAGAGCTGCGTCCTAACCCCATCCAATGAAATTAAAGGTTGTTTACGTCTGCGTGGTATCTGGTGTAAACGCACTGTGGTTGTTTACGCATGCGCGTTTGCCTAAAAAGGTAAAACAGCGAAAGAAATAGCGCACTTTCTATGTCACTGTGTAACCTGTAAGAAAGCGTTTCTTTTTCAGTATTGGTTTCTTGAATATGCTGTAACGGCAGACTCTTCGGTTTTCGAATGAGTGTCGAGAATCCAAAACCGCATTAATTGCAGAGCCAATTGAGCCAATCACGTTCTGAAGGAAACACATCCACACCCTCAGCCAATCACAAATCGAATTCAAGACTTAGTTTCACTAGCCAATCAGAGCGCAAAACAAGCCAAGGCAACCGGCGCCGGGCGCAGTAAAACCGGAATGAGTAAAACGCAATTTGTTTTAATATCTGTTGAAAAGTTCGCTTATTAAAAGCCAATGCAATTGCGTAATAACTTTAGACACCCAATTCAAAAGTCCTCGTTCATTGAAGGACTTCCTGTACCCTTTAACGTTTAGTGAAATCCTAATGCCTTTTCAACGCCGAAAGCGACCAATAATGAAAAACGTTCGCGACAGATTGTTACGACAACGTTTAAAAGTTTGAGAGGAAACGTCTAAATCATATGACATTCGGAACCAGATGACCTGGAAAGACTTCGATATTTTGTGACGAAGGTCAGGTGACTCAAGTTGAAAATCCCTCGGTCAGTAGCTTAATTGACCCCAAAATACATAAAAACGTTAGCTCTCCCGCGCGGTTTGCACAAAACGTGATAGGTCAGGCCAACAAACCTTTCTGCTTTTACGATACCAAAACGCATTTGGTTTCCAATCTCCTTATAATTTCGTTCTTGTCGTGAGCTTTTTGCTTTCGCCGGGGGCTTTTTGTTATCGCCGTACGTGGACCTTAAAGTACCAAGCTTTTTGTGAAAAATTCACTTTTCAGCATAAAACAACGGAATCGGTCTATTTAATGTGAAATCAGGTGAAAAAGTTGATAAAAGGCGATTTTTAGGTTTTTTGTTAAGTCATTGCCGTGAGAGTTATGTGGGCCAACGTATATTAGCCGGCATAACACAATCACATAACACACTCACAACTTTCTCAAGACGATATGCGTGTTATCAACCGCTGTCCCGGACTGTATACTAAAGGATTTGTGATTGGCTTAGTTAAAGAAATGTGCAATGGTTTTGGCTTTATATCGCTTTCATACAATAAAATACGCGTACCTTGGACCTTCTTGGATCGCCGAAGTAGTTCCACCACCAGTTAAGCCAGAAGTATAGACCCTCGCAGACCTCAATTCTGGCTGATTCAGACGAGTGAAACTTGGTTGAGTTGATGATGTCCTGTAGGAAGGGACAGAGGTAGGCCTAGTGGATCCAGGTGTTGCAGCTGTTGGTCTGTTGAAATCACGATCGTCTGTTCGCGCTGATCCCGAGAGACTACGCGAGGTCCTGCAAAATTTTCGTTCACTGTTACTGAGTTATTCGCTTAGCTGCAATGCAATGTTTTGGCTATTTGATTTTCACTTTTTCTGGGGTATTCAAGTTGTATCACTGGAGACAAAAATTCCATAGTGGATTCGAAGTTTTCTTTCTTTTGCAAACTGCTCCTAACCCGCGTACTCATTTACAAAGGATGAAGGAACTTAGTGGTGATCCGTTTTTAGTGTGAAATTGGGATCAGGCCCCCGAAGTTCGAAGGGTTAACGTTATAGCGCTATCCAATGGATAAATCACTATCCAGATGGTCTATTGCATGGTCTTGCTGCTGCTCATCCGCTGGATAGCGCTTTTTCTTGTGAATAGCGTTATCCCCCTTCAGTGAACAACCAAGGCCACGTAAACGCGAACTTCGTGCGGTGCGAAAACTTGCACTGAGCTCAGCGAATGATGTGCTTGCTTCTGTGCTTTTTCCAGGCGCTCTTGCATACTCGAATATGAATGGGCGATGGAGGGCTGCGACTGTGCCCACACGAAGTCTGGCAATTAATTCTTATCTCCCACACCTTGAGTAACAAATTAAAGTGCATTCAAATTGAGCTTGTTTTACAACATACGTAATATGAATGCCACAGTGATGCCAACCCTGCTCATTCACTAGAAATGGATCGCCAAGTTCCTTCATCCTTTGTAAATGAGTACGCGGGTAAGGAGCAGTTTGCAAAAGGCAGAAAACTTCGCATCCGCTATGGAGTTTTTGTCTCCAGTGATACAACTTGAATACCACAGAAAAAAGTGAAAATCAAATAGCCACATGTACGTTGGGGGATTTTGAAGTCCGTTTCTTTATAAGACCCAATATTGCATTTTTTTTAAGCAACAATGTTGGTTCTATTTAAAAAGCTTAGGTTAGGTCATTGAATCGATTCAGTCACGTAAACTGAGTAGCATAGTTCATTGGGGTTTACAATAGCGCTTCCATAATTAGTTTAATTAAGGCCCGGTTTGGTCAACTGGTTAATCAGACGACACCAAAAATTCTCCATCCTTCGCAGTGGCATTTGCTTACGACGTCAGGCTTAAGAATGCCTCATGCCCTAATAGCTAGTCTTTTGCGTGATTATTCCTGTTTCCTCTGAACTCCCAAAGGTCATATATGTATTCAACTAAAAGCCTTCTCACTTGCATGTCAAGATCGATATTGTACCCCCAAGATTAATGGTTTTTTTTCTCATGTTTAAAATTAAATATCTCCAGTATATTAAGTAATTTAATTTTCTTAATCTCCATATGAAGGAATTTTAATTCAGTTCGTAATATTATTCTTTGCCATAGCTATCCATAGTTCTTTGACATGTGTCCTTGTTTTTAGTTTACTCCAGCTCTTCTCTATCAATCGACATCCTTGTTAAAGCGAACAAGAGCTAACGTGAAAACAGGCGTTTTATAAAATGGCTCAGTTCCTGTCGAGTTCAGCCTTTTAAAAATTACTTTACGAAATAACAACTTAAGATAATTCTGAGTCCTTTCTTCTTCCCTTTAAGGTACTAATTTACTCTCATTGTCTGATTTTCTTACTTTTTTCCCGCTTTTTCTTTGTAACTTTGCTCTACTTCAATTAATCAGAAATTAATTAATTTAGTTGCATACACCTCCTTGTTGAACTGCTGCTATGGTATAGGGACAAAATTAGTTAATTCGATAAAGGATTCTTAACTCTAGTGTGCTTGTGACTTGAATTCTTGCCGGCAACGCAGTAACTTTATCTTTCTCGGTTCAATGAAGCTGCAGATTAAACTTAGCACTGGAATGAAGGCTTTAATAAGCGGAAAATGGAACTGATGATTTTTTCTGACTTTCAAAGCAGAAAGAGTTTTCAAGTGTTAACCGAGCTAGAAAAGATGTCATTTCCTAACGAATACTTATGATTGGAATTCGAGGCGCACTCAGATTCTCGAGCAAAGTTTTCAGAACACACTCTCTCTCTCTCTCTCTCTCTCTCTCTCTCTCTCTCTCTCTCTCCCTCTCTCTCTGTCTCTCTCTCTCTCTCTGGAACACGTCTTCCGATTACCTTGGACTACCTTGAGCTGAAGAAGTCTCGCCGGCACTGCCACAGGAGCCAGAGGTAGTATAACTTGTCGCAACGGAGGAAGGCAGGGGAAAACTTACAGTCGCCAAGGTTGATGGAGTGGAACTCGAACTGTACAAAGAGCGAACCGAGGGCGAGAGAGCTTCCGGCTGTCTGGAGCAACCTCCTCTCGCCGTGCTAGCCGGATACCCCGCGGTCCTGCTAATGTTGCACGGAACATTAGAACGATACATCGCCCAGGTGATCTATAACGTTGCCTTAAGCGGTGTAGTTTTATCTGTCACGGATAATCAGAGAATGTTGTATCTCTCTGAAGCAAAGCTATTACAACTGAAAGAACTCTTCACTTTATATGAAAGTAATGTCACACCCTGAAAAGCTTTGCACCAATCAGCTATGAAGAGTTGTTTATCGACTGATAATGAGCTAAGTAATTTTTTTAAAAAATCTTTCAATTAAGACATGGCTAATCTTTGAAACTTAAAGTAATCCCACTCAAATTATGCCTGACCACTTCTGCGCATCGAATTCTTCCATGAACGAAAAATATTGGATGGATTGAGAAAAAGACTCTAACAGCCATAACTTTGTCGAATATTGCGCAGAAAGATTGATAAATCAGTGGTATACTGTGCGGAAGACAGCGAACCACTGGCGTGTGGTATTTCGATGGGACAGAAACTGGTTTTATTGCTCGTTTCAGGCTCAGAGTAAGCAGTTGGAAGGCGAATGAAGTAGTAATTGAAAGTTATACCATTACTGTTCTATGTTAATCGTTACGTTGTCATAGCAAGCACGCAGGACTCAACCTTTCTCAGTCACCGAGAAAACCGTCAACGTTACTGAGGATAGGTATACACAAGACAGGCGCATCGAATGAGGCGCATTAATTTGAAAAAAAGAGAGGGTATAAATTTCAATCAATGTCTTTATGATACAAACATTAACGGTGTTATCCGAAGGGAAAATAAAAATGCTTTCCAGGAATTTAGAAATTCAACAATACTCTACGAACAGACAAGAGCGGACATCAATATGAAAATATCAGTCTGCAACACAATTATTCAATGAAATGATTGTAATGGAAATTACAATGCCGGCAACAATGATCTAAATAGAAGCCTATAAACAGGAACAAAATGAAGAAAAAGAATTCTCGATACAATGCAATTCTCTTTTCTTTTCTTACCGCCCGCGGGACAACAGGATCTACACGCATTGATGACTAAGGTAGTCAGACCAGGGGGTGAAGGCGCGTAAAAAACGCTTGCGAAATTAAAATAGTTCCTAACGAAACTTGAGTTACAAGGGCACAGGAAAATTGAACACAGTAAAAAAAAAAAAGAAGAAAAGAACTCAGTAAACAGCGTCGCAGTTAATAAAAAATAATTTTTTCACTCATTAAGCTCTTAACTTTTGACGTGCATGTCTGAAGAGGATGACTTTTAGGAAAATCGAAAGATTGCGAATATTGCGCAGTGACTAAAATCCTTTTAAAATTCTCTTCGTTTAAGTACTGCTGTAAAGAAGCGGACGGACGGTTACAAACGATTCCCTCGTTGTTAACAATAGGAATAGGTGAAAAATTGCTTCTTCTTTTCAAGAACAGCAAAACACCTGCCATACAAGTATATTTTTGTGATTGCATTGTGTACATGTCGCTATAATTATTTGGCGGTGTGTGTTATTTTACAGATATTGGTTAGTAGTTTTAATAAATCCTTTTCCTAAAATTGATGATAGCCCTGTCACTCTCACAAAAACATGGCGTTCAGTATCATTTCCCTTCCAGGAAGATCAGAGAAAAACGCGCGTTTGAAGCAACGCCTGTAGTAAACAAATGACTGCAAACTCGTTACCGAAAGGATAGCTCTTTGCCTCGAGAAAGCCTTGCGTTGACTCGTGCAATTGTCCAAGGTAAACGGGAGGAATTCAACCGTCTGGATCCTAAACTAAGACACAACGGTGTATCGTACCGAAGACACACATATTGTCGACTGTCGTCGTCCATTTTGGCCTCGACGAAGCCTTTGAAATTATAGAATATAATACCTGAAATGGAAATGTGTAGAAGTGACATATAACTTCGGTCCACAACCACGGCAATTGGCAATACTCCTGTGTACTGACATCACCGGATCGAGCTGCTTGCTTGAAGTTAAACAACCGAACGCTTCACAGAGTGGGCTCGTTCCGTAGTACTGTTAAATGGCCGGACTTATCATCGGTTTAGAAGAGTGAGACAAGAGTACCCCCTATTGGGCACTCCGTTTGCAATTGGAGTAGAAATTTTCAGAACTAGATAAAGAAACGGAATTGGATTAATCATGGCCACACGAGTTTTAAAACTACACCGTTAATCACACCCTGTAATGGTTGCTGGTTTTATATTTATACTTCTAGAGACCCACGAGTGACTTCGCCTGGGCACATAGGCATTTCTTCATTTCGTTCTTCGTCAGGATGAACCTGAGCCTTAAAAGAACACCCCTCCCCCTCCCCCCCACCCACCTGCATTGATCAAAGGATCATGTCTACCTGCTTGATCGATTTTAGCCGGCTTCCCTGCTTCGACTAAGGACAATACATGATTCTTCTGAGCCTTATTGACAGCTGTCAAACAACAGTGGCAAAAAGTCGTGCTGCGACCACAGAAATGTAAAAAAAAAAAAAAAGCTTTCTCTTTGTAGTCTATCAATTTTCCCAGTTCACAATTGGTACCAAACGTTGTTAATAGATATCCGTTAATCGATTAATATCAGAAATGGACAAGCAAATGATAACTAGTAATACGCTGACTTATATTTTCACGAATATTTCAATAGAAAAATTAAATTTATTCCTGGGGAGACTCTCAAAGATAAATGATAAACGATCGAAGATCATCTTTTATCTGTCTAGCCAGGGGCAGATCCAGAAAATCCAGAAAGAGGGGGCCCACGAAATTGCAACGAACAGAAACTTAAAAAAAAAATACAGGGGAAAGTGGGGTCCGCCCCCCCCCCCACCCCCATCCCTCCCTGCAGTCGGGAAAATCAGTGAATAGCTACGAAAATGGAAAATCTTGGTCAGCTAACCATTCTCCAGCAATAAAAGTACGGGTCAAAGGGTTTGTTTTCTAGATATGAGCTACGAAAGCCAAAATGGCACTTTTGAAGGTCTTTCCTATTCTCATGGTAACATGGTAGTATAAAATAAAGTGACCAAATGTCGTTGCAACTTTCACATTAGGGACCTTTAGATTGGAGTACGAGTACGACTACGAGTACGAGTTTTTCGTTCCCAGCATGCGCAGTTCGAAAAAATGCGACCTCATGCGACCTCCAATCCTAATGCGCGTGCTCAGTAAGGAAAACTCGTACTCGTAGTCGTACTCGTACTCCGATCTAAAGGTCGCTATTAATATATGTGCCTGTGACTACATGCACTCATGAAAATGGGTGTTCCCTGACCACTTATGTTTGTTGGTAGTATGATGCAACACTGATTTCCATTTTTCAGGCAAAAGATCCACATTACCATTGCAGGTTACAGCAGACCAGCACAGGTAATTCGCAAGATGGAGACAGTTCAAGACAAGATGAGAGACAGTTCCTCACAACCCTTTAGTTTGGCTTTCTTAGTGAGCTCCTTAACCACCCATTTATAGAGGTGCCAAACATCACACTGGTGATGAATAGTTGGGTGATCCTTTTTCATGGAACTGCTGATGGACACATGGCAGTCTGTTGCAATCCTACTAATGGTGACAGCTTTGCTTTCCAGCATTTCTATGCACCTGGAAAAGCCTTCTTTTTCCGCGGCATTAAATGATGTGACCTCTGAAACCTGAACAACACTGAATGCTACTACATCCCCAGTGTCATCATCCATTAACGTGCAGGTGCCATATTTGGCACAGTGTCCTGGACTGTCACAATGGCCATCACCATCAAGATTAACAACTGCCTTCACAGTAAGCTTTTCAATTTGGTCTCTACTTTCAGCCTCCCATGCTTCATTAACAACAGGGATCAAATACTTTTGTTGCATGTTGTAATAAACACTTTCAATAAAAAACTAAAGATTGAAACAAGAGGCAAAGTGACTGATAACAGCACAGGTGTTACCAGTAAACAGAATGGATGCTGCCATCAACAGGTTACCCAAGGGTCTCCATTTCACCACTGGCTGTGAATCCCAATAAGTTGTGTGGCCACTGTGGCAGGTTAACTCAATTGATAGCATGCTACCAATAATTTTTGTTTTACTCTGATGTTGGATTATGGCATCTCCACAGTCTGGACACCTTTTTAGGACCTTATTGAGACACGAATCGAATACAGGGTATTTCTTTTCGGAATCAGGAGTGCTAGATGTACAGTCCCCATCATGTTCATCCTCAGACAGTAAATTGTCATCATCAGCAAATTTTTCTTTGCCAGGTAACCAAGGGGGGTCCAGGTCTTCATCATCCTTACCATCATCATTACCATCATCACCATTTGGCAACAACACTTTCATCATTCTCAATAGCTGTACTCAGAACAACTTCTACTTCACAAAATTCAGCTGCCGCCTGCTTACAGCCACCAGCAGATATGAACACGTCACTCCTGTACTTAGATGGCTACATATTTGGCTGCCTGTGTCTGCCCGTACTGACTTTCAGATACTTCTTCTTGTTTTTAAAGTATTAAATGGTCTGGGTCCTCTCTATCTTAGTGAACTGTTAAAACCGTACAATCCTAATAGAAACCTAAGATCTTCTAAGAAAAAACTCTTAATTGTACCTAAATGCAGTCTTAGGACATATGGATATAGAGCATTCTCTCACAGAGCTCCCACATTGTGGAACGCCCTGCCGGATGATATTAGGCAACTGGAACTCCTACAAACATTTATGTTGCAGCGGAACCCTGCGTGACATTTTTCTTATGTGACATTTTTATTTTTATTGCGGTGGTCTGGACCGGGCCTGGTCTCGGATGACCACGGGAGTTGGGGCTCTGAGCAAAGAACGTTTTGGCCTAGGGTTTAGTAAGGTTTAGTAAGGTTTTCCACGGATTTTCTAAGGTTTTCTACGGATTTCTAGTGTTAAGGACCCGTTTTAAGGATTAAGGATTTAAGGAGTTGCAAGGCACGAGGACACAGATGTGAGTTTTTCTTTGCCGTTCATTTAGTAATTGTTTCTTATTTTATTGTATTTTCGTATTCGCGCCGTGCTCGTTTTGTAATGCTGGTTTTTGTTGCTTTCTTATAGTTTTCGTTACCGCATTATTTTTTGTATCATCGCATCACCACTTTGCTCATTATCTGTTGTGAAGAAATCGGGTGTAGCTACAAGACTGCGCGTAAACTATACTGTGGATCCTTCAAGTAAACTGCCTTGACATTTGTATGTTTTATGACTCGCCGTAAGGTCCAATGTAGCAGTGCCGCCGCTACA
>BLFK01000113.1:1677436-1684185 GCA_014634185.1 Astreopora myriophthalma | reverse complement strand
GGGGGGGGGGGCATGCAAATTCTTAATGACAGTTCAAGAAATTCCACCAGCCATCAGGACCCCTTACCTCGTAAAAACTGAACTGTCCCTAAGTTTCAGGCATGATTGATGGGACGGGGAAACAAGCCTTTGAAAATGCCTTCATGCTTTCATCTTTTCTTATTTTGGGGGTTTGTTTTCTAAATCAGGTGGAATCGCTTTGGATCCTCGTTATTTTAACACGACTAACTCCACCGCCAAGGCCCAAGCATGGTTAGTACACGACTCTGCAGTGGAAGTTGGAAAACAGATCAAGGATTTGAAGCCAGATACAATAGTCCTCAGCACTCCACACGGAATCGCAGCTCCTGAAGATTTCATATTCTACTTCAGTCCGCAAGGATTTGGATTTTCCGATACGGATAACTGCGCATGTCCTCCGTGCTGTTATAACTTGTCTGTTGCAATGGATGCCAATGGAATCAAGGTGCTTGTCAGCACCCTTAAAGAAGATGAGGAACGTGTTTCATACTTAAGTGCATTTGGCCCACCCGGAAAGGAGGATGTTCCATTCCCTCTTCGTTGGGGCGAAGTGGTGCCTCTATATTTTGCAAAGAGTGCTTTGCGACACGGTAAAGTGATCATTCTATCCCAGCCAAGTCGCAGATACACGGACAGTGTGCAGATGATTCCAGAATTAATCCAACTTGGCAGGAGAATGTTCGAGATTCTTCACTCACAGCCAGAGAGGATTGTAATGATCATAAGTGCGGATCTTGCGCACACTCATTTGAAGTCAGGGCCTTATGGATTCTCGACAGCAGCAGAGCCGTTTGATGAAGCGTGTGGGAAATGGGTGACCACGCAGGATTCAGACGAGCTTTTGGTTGAAGCAGCATCGTAT
This sequence comes from Astreopora myriophthalma, assembly GCA_014634185.1. NCBI lineage: Eukaryota > Metazoa > Cnidaria > Anthozoa > Scleractinia > Acroporidae > Astreopora > Astreopora myriophthalma. The sequence continues at coordinate 1,683,302 of BLFK01000113.1, read as the reverse complement.
GTCGATAAGGCTCTATCGTGTGGTTTCACGGGTCTTGTGATGCTGAACGGCATGCTGAAAGCTAGCTCTACAACCTGGGAATCTCGTCTTCTGGCTAATTATCATCCTAGCTATTATGGAATGATGTTAGCGTCCTTTGTGCCTCGTCAATAGATCGGGATTTACCGAAATTTATGGGCCATTGAAATGCTCAGTTTACTAATCTATAATATAGTGTAGCGGCGAGTCGAATCTACTTAAGAGAGATTAGACAGCCTTCATGCCCCATAACCGGCTATTTAAAACAAACAAACAAACAAACAAATTGTCTTTACTCCACAGGGGTTTGCAGCTTATTTGCCCTCACAATATATAAAAGTGCACGTTTCCATGAAGCCACATCGCGAGTAAACAGTAAAAAAAACTTTTCCCTTTTCTCCTCAACATTTCACTTTTAATAGGCCGCACAAGTTACGTAAAGTTGACATAAGTGGCAGTCATTTTCTATAGTGAGAGGCATGGCTCTATTCCTGATTTGACATTTGCTCCTTTCCATTTTAGTTTTGAGATAATTATTCATTGCAAATTATACGTCAAATCAGGAATATACCCATGCCTCTTACTAGCTCAGTCGTGAGTCAAATAACAGCAAGTTTTGCTAAGTTCTAAGGCATTTCGAGGTGATGGAGATGAGGCAATGCATATATTTTATGATTATACCGAGTTATAAAAAGCATTTGCGAAAGAAAATCTTTTGGAGTTAATCACACTTAAGTACACTCGGAGAAAAGATAGACAAGAGTTGTTTACCAGTTACAAGGGAAAACTGTTTGGTCATCGGTTTCTTCACTCCCAAATTGCTGCAGTGGGAAATTTCGTTGGGGTTGGCGTCGTTAACGTAAGTTTAATGAGAGAGTCTGGAACTAGATAAACTATTGCCATTGGGATATTCCAGTTGCGAATTTGGGACTACCTTTCAAGACGTTTCGTTTATTTTGGAGATTTTCTGTCGGCAAACCAGAATTGTCTCACAATTTACACAGCGACTTAAATCGGCGGGATTTTATGTTAAATGTTAAACATTAAACAACCCCGAACTCGAGACCCCTTTCGTGTCCGTGGTATTGTCGATTTCGCTCGCATCCCCTCGGGTATTCTTGGTGTTTATGCATCCGTTCCGGTTTGTAGACTAGCATACACACACGTCAATAAAAAATAACAACAACAACAATGCCTAAACCAAACAAATAACAACAAAGAATTCATCTCCTGATTTCACGGCGAACAACAATTTTATTTTACATCACTTTTTACATGCAATTTATTACATACATTTTTGGTGCACATATATACGAGATTCTCCATTCGTTTAGAAATCTTCACTCAAAGATTACAATTGACCTATTCACATATATACATACAGCATATGAGCATGAATTTCAAAGAAATTGGTTTATGAGACTAGAAAGTATATACTGTAATTAACAGAAGCTGTAAAAAATCAGTGCCAAATCAAGGGGTGAGGAGAGCCTACTAAAACATCCCCATTTAAAAGTGACAGACGTTAGTGGCTTTTCTTTCTGACGGTTACTGACCTTAATTCGCGCATTAAAAACTCAGTTCGAAGGTTCTACAGCTGAACAACAAGTTATACTGCAAGTTTGGTCCTATTTTTCGAGTTGGAGTAAACAGTGAGGCGACTGGCGCGTGTCAAGGGAGCATCAGGCGGGTCTCCCTCATCCTGCGTGCTTCAAACCCGTGCCCGCACCAGCGCTTGATACGAAGGCCAGTGTTGGAGTTAAAATGATCGATTGGGAAGAATTCTGTGCGCTATTCCGAGTAAACCATATTCCGTTCATTCCGAAAACGGAAAAAGTCCCGAAACGAACGTTCAGTGCATTCTTTTTCGGGAATAGTCGCGAAACAATGCATGCATGCTAAGTTAACCACCTCTGCCACTTTTATATGGGAAGGACCTAATATTTCCCACTCGGCCATGCCAGGAGCGGGAGAATTGCAATAAGGATCATCAACTTCCACTCTTGGAGTTCTGTATACTTGCACTTGTTTAAAATCCTCTCTCAACATTAGTAGTGCGGTTTTCAATTGAGTGTCGAAAGTATTTCACCATTGCATTGGGTTAGCGTTACTACGCTTCGTCATTGCCCCCCAAATTCTAGGACCACATTTTCATCCAATCAGAGGCAAAGGCAAAACCAGTTTGTGACTTTCGCGTGCGCTTTTTCCCGCGCTTAGCGCAGGCTGCATCACGCATTTGCTTTGTGCGGCTGTGATTGGCTCGGTTGATTGTTAGCTTCCATTGTGATTGGTTAAAGCAATTAGTTTTTCTTTGGTTTTACGGCACTCAACTGAATACCCCTTTATATGAAACATAATTACAATTAAATGCGAATATTGGGATGTAGCTTGATTTCACAAACAAATTACAGGCTGTACAAAAACATGCCACCAAGGCCTTTTACGGCGCACACCCTCTAGCAACAATGCAACAGTTGTTCTTGATTTTGCTGCCACTGTGTCACTCCAACAATATTGAACAACATCCACAAACCCCAACAGAAGACCTTTGGTTGGTTTTATTCAACTGTCCCGGATCTTCAAAACTTCCAGTCTAGCTCCATCCATTCTCCGTCTTCCTCCTGAATTTTCAATAACCTTCCATTCGGTAGGTATGGATATTACACGAGACTCGCTCTTTTCATCACATAGAGAAATTTTCACTTGAGTGTCGAAAGTAGGGAGCTTACGAAACGACGACGCCGACTGCAACGCCGACGCTACAAAGCAATAGGTTTAGTGAGGAAAAACACGTGCGTTTTACATTTTGATACATTTCTTTGCCGGTGGAGGACGGTAGCGTGTGACCATGAATTTTCAGTTCTCTCCCTACGCTTCCAACCCGCTTATACCAGTTTATTAAATTCCTCACCGGACAGTTACTACAAATTTTAAAAGCGAAACGACATGAAATAGCTGTTTCTAGTTCGTTCATGTAAATTGGTGCCATTTAGTGTAGCTTTTATTAACTTTTCCTTTTTGGGACTTCTGTAATATAGCATTTAACAGCAGAAATGTAAACACTACCCGCCTAGACGAGCCTTTGCCATTTGCGGGCAAGTGTATTTCTCTCTTGTTGTATTACTGTATTTTTTTTAATAAACTTTAATAAACCGATTAATAAACTGGTAGTGATATGATTAACACGAACTTGTATTTTTAAATGATGTCCTCGTAGCCGTCCTCGTCGTCGTCGTTTCGCAAGCTCCCTGGTACTTACGCGACTCTTGTCATGGAGAATACTCCATGAAGTTGGTCTCGGGTTGACCCTCGGGATTCCCGGGAACACGTGGGTGAGACCGCCATGTTAAAGAGTCCATGTACATTACAAACCAGTTGTAAAATTAAACTCTGACTGAAATATGTAAATATGGTCTTGGTTTACTCTGTGCATAAAGACTTGCCAGAACCAGTGTTCAACCAATCATACACAAAACTAATAAGCTAGTTTCACAATCGTGCGCAGGACGCACCGGATAGTATAGAAGAATCAAGTGTTGGTCGAGAGAAACGGCGTAAAATCGTACTCCGCTATGCTGTGACCCGCCAGCGAAGCTAAGCATTCCTTCTAAGCAAGGTCGTGCGTTCTGCGCATGATTGTAAAACTGGCTCATTGTGGCCTCGTCACTCTCGTTTTCTCGAGCTTGTCCTCGGCCGCGTTTACTTGCTTCCGTTCGGATTGATTTGTGATTGGCTTAAGGGTCTATTTCCTTCTGAAGGTCACTGGCTTTGTAATTACTTTGCTTTGGGGTTGACGATGCTCAATGCTCAATTGAAAGCAACTCTATCAAATGGTGAAATTCCTCTCGTGATCTCGTGTCACCATTCAACCATCGGATAAATTTACCTACATGTAGCAGTCTTCTGCCATACTCGACAATGTAGATCTCTTAAATATTTTACCTAACAATTAAAAACTCTTAACTAATAGTTAGAAATAAATTACTCTGCATTGAATATTCTGTCCACGGCATGACATAAATATTGATGCATATTCAGATCGACAATAAACATGAACACCATCGAAGCTTTGCCACGTTGACATCATGTTTTACTCTCGTCATCACTGCTTTTCTTATCTGATGAGTCATAGTCATCTTGGTTGAGATTCATCTCGTCGAAGTTCTAAAATTCAAGAATGTTTAGATGTGATTTAATAGTTTTGCTCAAATATATTGGCAGGATACTGTAAGAGGAAGATTTCTTCCAGCAAGACATGGGATACTGGGAAGTTTAACAAGGAACTTCGATACTGTCTTATGTTAATGCAACGTACCTCAAGCTCACGAAGAACCTCGTCCACAAAATCTGTGGAGTTCTCTTTGTACTTCACAGCTAATGCTATGGCTTCTCTAAACGCCTATAACAGACAAGAACCATAAACGTATTGGTACACAATGTACTATAGATCTATACTACTTTCATATGCCTACATTATAACTTGACCAACCTTTACTGAACACAGTTTTTTCGCGGTCAGCGGTATTTTTTTAACGGCCGGATTTTGAAAAACAAAAAAAAAATGGCGGCGGCGGCCAAAAAACACCGCGATGGTTCGGCAGATGCGTTATAAATTCACTGCCATTACGTAAATCAAAGCATGAAAAATCATGCTTACGAAATGCTGCGCATGCTCATTGCTTCAAAAATTTGAGACTGACGCCTATTGCCTGTTTTTCCTAATTTCTCGTGAACCAGTCGTTAGATTTTTGAGAAATTTGGAATAAGAATACTTCAGACGACAAATGGTCTATCAAAACAAATCTGAAATTTAACAGAAACTTTTTTGAGAGAACCACAAAATTATGAAAAGTTCGTCTGTTAAAATTCAATCATAACAGCTGTTACACTTACTATATTTTCTTATTTTAGTAAGCAAATGCTGCAAAAAAAACTAACGAGTGAATTTTGCATAAGTGAGAAAATATCCTTCAGCCCTTGTTTAATATAAAGCGTTACTATGGCAACAGCCCGCAGAGCACCTAAACTGTCAAAAATATAAACCTTTGCGGTAGTGCTTGTCTCTGACCAGGTTTAAGCTTTCATGCAAAAACAGCCTAAATATTGCAGTAGAGGAAGTATAAAATTTAATACTTAAAAACTGTGTTCAGCCACCTTAATTTGACCTAGTTCTCTGAATGGCAAATAGATGTGAACAACACAACTCAAAACCTCTTTACCACTGTCATGCACAATTATTTTAATGTTTCATAGTAAGTTTTCAATTGAACAAAAAATAATAAAACTTCATACATTGATTTACTGTACGAACTTTAGCACATTGGCAAAGTTTTCTGTTGCAAAAAAAGAATGCAGAAATGGGGAATTTCCAAAAAGTGATTCTATGTGAAGCTCGGCATGTAGTGCAATGAAAACAGAATTGTTTTGACTGAAGTATCCGACTTTTCCTCTTTATCCTCAAAGAACACTTTCATCTACTTGTGAAAAAAGCAACATACAACCTACCTTAACAACATTTGTTCCATCAGATGCTGACACGAAATAAAATGGAAGACCATGCTTCTTGGGAAAATTAAAGCTTTTTTGTGTTACATTGTAGTCAACTTGTATACAATGAGACTTGTTAAGGAAATAACATGGTTGCCAATAACAGCATTCTATTTGGAGTCAATAATGTAAGAGATTAGGCTTTTTAAACAAGTAGAGTAAAGAGGCCCTGACAGGGGGGGCTTTAGTCATCCCTTATCCTCAGAATTCCGGGGGCAGTTATCCCTTATCCCTACAATTACCGAGACAGCTTAACATTAACAAATTAACATCTTTGACCACCTGTGAGAATCCATTCTCA
>BLFK01000113.1:1647436-1669936 GCA_014634185.1 Astreopora myriophthalma | reverse complement strand
TGCGCTCTACGAAAAATAAAGCCAATTCCGCTCGTATGATCCATGTTATTTTAAAAAAAACAAATCGACAGCAGTTTTCTATGGTCTATACTCTTATAGACCATAGAAAACTGCTGTCGATTTGTTAATTCCAAGTTCCTAGTATACATGTAATGATCGCCCTCTTTTGTCCCGGGCTCGCGCCTCCCTGCCCCTTCCTAGACCTATATGAACTGAAAACAATCGCAAACCGGCACCGGCTTTGGACGCTCATAGTTTCACGTACGGTGTATTTCACCATGAAAATGAAAACGGGCTTGACGCCAGCATGAGCATAAGCGCAAGAACAAACGCAAGGATCAAAATTTTTCCTTATCCTTAAGCATAAGACATTCATATCAAGCGAAAACGAACCGTAGCTCAAGCACAAGCAAAGGACACAGCCGACGAAGGATTCACCATTTCCATGCTTCTCTTATAACCGGGCGCTGTTAGCGGAATCTGGAACAGGTTTTTCACAAGAACTCAAAGGTCAACTTTCCTTAGCGATTGCGCCACTAACTGTCAATCACGAAGTCAATTAATAAATCAAATGTCAATCAACGAATTACTAATTACTAACTTATTTTCATTTGGTCAGCGAAACAACAGAAACAGGCTGTTCCAGATACCCCTTACAGCGCCTGGTTATAAGAGGAAGCATGGGGCCAGTGAATCCCTAAGGGGCTGTGCAATAATTATCAGGAGGGGGAGTGGTGAGCTGAAAAATGAGCTTCAAAGGGGGAATTATTATGTAGTACCCCCCGTTCGCAAAAGCAGAATTTGTTGAGCCCCCCTCTTGATCTCTTGATAATTTTTACTACCCCCTTCTCCCTGCCACCTCAACCACAACCACTGCCACCGCCTCCCTATACTATTGGTGTGTCTATCGTATATTGTAAGGAACATATTGTATTCCTTAAATACATGAGCTTGGCAAAATTGTTCAACATTACAAATACCTGAATTTACTAGTTCTTGTCACATACTGTAATGCACTCGACTTCTGCATCTGGTACAAATAACACCAAGTAAGAATATTCGATAAAACTGCCCATTTCCAAGCTGGCTGACTCATCAACTTCTGAATCGTGTTATGAATCACTTGAAGACCGGAACTCCGGATCACTAACGGTACCGCCATTGCCTTCAGTTTCCTCTCCATCGAGAACATGGTGCATAATACGATTTATTAGCACTTCTTTTCCCCCACTTAATGGTAAACATTAGCTAAACTGTTTTGCCGTCAGAAGACGGACTTCCTGCTTATCATTTCAGTCAATTGTCGGCAATGTGTTACGTTCTTCGGCCCTTTTCTTTGACTTCAAAGAAAGGAACTCTTGACGTTCTACAAAGCTTTTGCACGCACTCTTGTCAATCAAGAACTTATCGCAGACTTTTTCTATTTCGTTACTGTCTAAAAAGGCGAGCTTCCCGGAAGCAAATAATTGTTTTAATTGTAGGCTGGGGAGAAGGCGATCAGTTTGGTCAACAATGGTGTGAACAGGGGAGGGAATGTAACCTCGCGGTGTGGTGATACCAGGAACAGGGATACCAGGATACCAGGAACAGGGAACCAATTTCCACGACCTCCTGCTGACCATCCTTCCTGCTCGCAATACTCGCAAGGGGGCTCGCAAGCGAACTTCAGGTATTCCAAGTAGTCATGACCTTGCCGTACACGAAGTTCCTTTAGCTTTTGTAGTTTCAGGAACAATGCATTCCCGCACGTTCTGATCCGCTTATTTACAGCAGCCTTCTTCCATTGAACGAGATACTCGGTAAGGAATTGCAGAAGCTCCTTCTTCTTAGGACAACTTTGGACAGAGATGAGAAAGTCGTGTTTTCCCGGCACAGGCTCATCATGAATTTTATTAGACACTTCACTAGCCAACTTATTTTCAACTTTCCATTGTTCTTCAACTTCCTTCAAAGTCATGTTGTCCATTTGCGAGGGCGTAAGTCCGTGAAATGGGCCTGCTGGTGGCTCCACTGGTTTTCCCAGTTGTCAGGGCTTCACCTATTGCGGCATTCGTCCTTTCCGCCTCATTTTGAGCCGAATCATGGGGTGCTCTGTGGAGACGTATCCGATGATATCCGACTCAAGCAACTTACAAAGTAAAGCTAAGAAGTCCTGAACCTCAATGTTATGAACTCCTGCTCCCGGGCCTTTATCTGTTAGCTCTATAATGTTTGGGTATGGAACTGGGCGATCTGGATACCCCTTTATATCATTGCATAAGTTGTCGCATAAGGTCTTAAGCTCACAAAAATCTTCTGGCATGTTCCATGTTTCCAATTTGTGTAAAAGTTCTTCCACACCACGGATTAAAGGACAAATTTCGATTTCGTTAGGTGCCTGGATTGTAGAAATTTTATGACACAAATCAATTCTTTTCCAAAGGTCTAACATGTGATGACATTTCTTATGTACACTCGACATTTTCTAAGCACATTGAGCATTGAGAGTACATTTCCTGTCAGTTACAATGCATGTGGAATTGTTTTTACAAAGGCACATAATATAAAATGAAAGTTAGGGCCCTCCTGTAATAAGAGTAATTATAATTTGAGCCCCCCTTTCTTGGCATTATTTTTACTTGATGCCCCCCGTCTGGTTTTTCAGCCCCCCCCCCCCCTGTCCTCCTGATAATTATTACACGGTCCCTTAGTCCCTGTGTCCTGTGCCTGTGCTTGCGCTACGGCTCGTTTTCATTCTAGATGAATGCCTTATGCTTGCGCTTGTGTTTGCGTCGCTATAGGCTCGATTTCCGCCGCTCTCTCGGGTCCGCGTGCCCGAGAAGAGACTTTTCGGGGGGTGAGCGCGGGCCCATTTCCTGAAACAGCGGCTGGTAATCGAGCCTAGCGTCGCTAGTAATGCGCAAGCTTAAACAGGCAAAGTTTGAAGGGTAAAAAGAGCAATTATTAGCCTCATGCACGGGAGAGGACCCTCGACAAAACTTAACGGATTTGAGTTCCGGTGTTGGACTTAGTTATGCCGGGCAAAACGAGGTTCCCTCGGCTTCTCCTTCGCTGAATTCGTGCAAAGTTGTGATGTCTCTATAGATTTAACTCCGCAGCAAAAATCCTGGTTCCGGTTTGCAGTTGCGCCTGCGTGAAGTCACGTGAAAAACAATTTATACCTTTGAATTTTGTTCACGCACGAATGACACAAGTGATAGCAATTTTTTCCCTGTAATTTTCGTGGAAGTTGTAAACTTTGCACTTTGCGCAAACAACTTCCGGTATCTTTGTTCTTTGTTTTCACCAACCAATTAGAGTGGGCCCTGTTTTGAATTAGCCCAGAGGTTAGTGATCGCTGGTGCTGACCAAAGGGATTGCAGCCTCTGGGAACGAGATTGATTTTACACTGCAGGAAAAACTGGGTCTGGACGCATTAAAAAGTTGGTACGGACCATGTATTTTTGCCATGTAAACTATCCGTACCAGGTTTTTATGACATGGATCCGCACCCGCTTTTCTCGGGTTTTGCGGCTATGGTCCCAAAACCGGAAAATGAACGAGTCCGGACCCCTTTTCGCGGTAAAAGTCTTGTCCTGATTCCGAAAATCGGCAGTGTAACTGAACAGTGTGCTAAAAGCGGGACCTTACGGTCATTTTTTTTCTTTTTTAAATGAGTCAAACCTACTTGTTACCTCTGTAAACGATAGAAATAAGTTGGTCCAGACTACTTTTTAATGGTTCCGGGCCCGGTTTTCTCTGTACTGTAAATGGGCCTTTCTCTGTCGTTCCGAAGGAAAATGCCGATGCGTTTTCGCAGGCTAAAAACGCGAGATAGGCTGAAAATGGAATCATTGTGAAAACACACCGCAGTAACCTTTCAGGTCATGGTCAATACGGCTCGATGCCATGTATTTCCGCCAAGAAATAAATCTTAGAAATATTATATTATATTATATTATATTACTCATGCTTCGGGAAAAAATGTATAAATCTTTTGTTAGAGGGGCAGTAACCAGAACCCATGAGGAGATGCTGCATGGATAACACGTGCAGCTAGTGATTTATCGAAATAGCTCTTATATATTTTCCCATCATTCCTTATTGAAAAGCAGGCCGCCTGTCAAACCCTTGCAAATGTTGCGAATCAGGTGATTGTCAAATTTCAATAGACCCGTTTCACGGTTTATTTCGATGCCATAGTGTTTGGGGGAAACGCAGCTTAAATTCACAGTGAATGTATGGGATTTTCGCCGACTTTGAACCGCTGGAACGCCGCTACAAAGAGGCGAACAATTGACGCTATTTTGAATAATTAATTTTATTGATGTCATTCATACAACGACGGAAACGTAGGCCTGTAAAGGAGGTATGGCGTCCGTAACTTTTATTAAGTGTTTTTCATGTCGCTTCTAATTCTGCGGAGATTTTCAATAGAACTGGATTGGTATAAAATCTTAAAATACGTTTACGGTTGTTGTAGGCTAACTCTGTTCTTTATAGTTCTTGAAAATAATGTTGCAACACTGATCAGTACAAATTTTATGCCTTTTAAAAGACAGGTTCGTTGTCAAAATGCAGCTTCAGTAGCACAGCGGTTCAGAAATCGGCCAAAATCCCATACTGTTGTTTGCCTCCAACCAGTAATTCTATTGTTGCCAGCTCAAGCGAAGCCGTGCAGCCGCCGAGGGGAGAATGGGTAAGAGAAAGTTTCCCACTTCCTCATTGGCTGGCTGGTTTTGCGTGTTGAGGCGGGCGGCACGACTGACTTGATCAGTCTATTCGGTGCTTGAACTTCTACAATTATTTACTCGGGTTTTACTCGATCGACGATTTGAGCTGGCAAACGAGAATGCCGCGTAGAAGTAGACGCAGAACGGGAGCTTCTTCATCACGAGGAGCAGCAAGATCTCCAGCGAGCAGCCCCGAGTAAGTTTGCTGGTTAATCGAGTATTTGTTGCCATTATATGATGAGATGTTTACAAATTATGCTAATACCTGAGGCACGCTACCGCTTCTTTGGTAGAAAAAAGAACACAAAACAGTTTATCACCTAAATGCGAACAAAATGGACTTGAAGAGATTCAGAAGGGAGTCTCTTCGAAAATCACTTCAAACTGTGCGGCGCGCACGCCTTGATGCTGATGCAAATTATTTCTTTTGTTGTTCCCCATTGATTCAGGCCAAATGCAAATCCAATTTAGGGCGGAGCACGCCAAGGTAATATCAATATATGTCCTAGGTAACGAGATTTCGAGTCGCTTCCGCTAAAAACAAATTGCGCGATCGTAATAACGGAAGACTCAAGAAGCTGATATGAACATACGTGTCAATCTCTAAACCGTTAATGTGGAGGAGGTTACTGATTTTATTAAGTTAAATATCCTGCGATTAAGGTTTACTGAGAAAAATCATTAAAAATATTCAAACCAATGCTCAGCCGATGATTTCGATGACACCATCTTCATAATCCCATAACGATTGCCTTGCCAGTCAATTAATGGCCGACGTCACAGCGAAACAGCTGCATGAAAATCAGAGGCGTGTCAAAACGTATGACAAATCAGCCGACAATTTCACAGTCGGATTCACATCAACAGTTTGCTAAAGAAGGCACATACACGACTTGAAACGACAGAATTTCTTTTTGTGCTAAAAAACAGACAAATTCATGAAATGTTAATCGTGCCATTCCAAGATCTTATATTTAACCAACTTGACCCGGCAGTGCCAAGCTATTTGCATGAATAAAATAATGCCGATTAATTATATTGTTTTCAAACCGCGAAGAAACATCTGGACTTTTTTCTCCGGTCCTCATTCACTTACGTTTTTTATTGAAGCGTTGAAAAGGTGTGCACTTAACTTAGTTGTGATTGTGGGGTGCAATCGGGAAATAAGGATTTAGATCTTTTTATAATCTGAATCGACCAATTTCCAATGGAACACAAAATTCGAAATCTGCTGCGGATTTTGTCAACTGAGATCTTATGTCTCGATATGTCCTAAACCATGCTCTCCTAACTATTGTCTGCCATAAAATATTCATGCCCTCAATTAGCGTGTTCAAGGAGTCCGGATAATTTAGGCTGGCGGTGCCAGTATGATGGACAGTCGGACAGCGAACGTTTTAATATTTCGCCGAAAAGGGGATGTGAAATAAAGGCGTATATGCACGTATTGATCGAAATTTGAACTCCGGTTCTTGGCCGAAATAGATGGATAATTTCGTCTCTATAAAATTTATGTAAACATAGAATTTCATATAGACGAAATATCCATCTATTAAAATTGGTACAAATTTGATTGATTGATGATTCAGTTGATTGATTGACGGGATTCGTCAACTCCCGATTTTCTAGACGTCTGAAACGAATAAGTCAGGTCAGTTTCTTGAACAAATAACATTATTGAAAGAGAAAGTGCTTAGTAAGTGCATGTTTGCAAGACATATACATATATATACAGTTGTATACTGTATAATGAACTGTTTTACATTCTATAGTCTAGAACCTTCTAGACGTTGGGAAAGCGGTATTACAAATAGTGGCTGATTGACTTTGCTGTTAGAAGTTTTTTCATGCAATGTAATATCATAAAATCATCGTCCCCTTGAGACCTCTGGTCGCCCTCTAGAGCCACCCTCAGTACGATACGGACGAGGTGCTCTCCCCTATCTATACTCGATTGTTTCGCTCGGTTGGCGTTAGATAACGTGGGATGGAAAGCAGATTTCTGAGCCCGCAATAATATGAACCGGCCCCCACTAAACCTCGACCCTCCGTTTCAATCGCAGTCGAATCGACAACCAGCAACGAAACGCAAAACTGCGGCGTCGAAAGAAGCAAATGTTCAACTCTGCGCCAAGCCTTTTGACGCCTACTCCCTCAACAACTCCAGCCGTGATGTTTGGTCTTTATCCCATAACTTCGATTCTCTTTTTGTTGATTTACAAACAGCTCCAAGCGACGAAAGACTCCAGAGAAGAGATCATCCCAGGATGTGCCGTAAGTCAGTTTAATGTATTTTCATTCTGTATTTCACAAGATCCAGGCATTCTACGTCCTAGGTATCCCAAATTCTAGCCTGCGTGGCAGGCGCTCGATGGGGAAGGAGAAGGGAGGATTTGCCGCGAAGAAATTCAGGCGCGCGATAACTCGAAGGGCGCGCCCTTCGCGTTATCTTTGATCGTGCGCCTGAATTAATTCCTTCGCTACCCAAATTCCCGACCTGCCTGTCTATGGTGTTATGCCCACCGCTTACGTTTTCAGCACTCTAATCGGGAAAATTAGTTCAAGGGGTACAAACAAAAAACGTAGTTGCTTGTCTAACTAAGCTGTTGTTAAATTTAGCAACGACTCAAGAGATCTTGCAAAAGCGAAGATGGGCAAGGGCTTGGAGGGAAGGACCAAGGTTTTGTCGGACGAAAAGTTCAGAGCCTTGAACAAAGCTCTGGTGGTTGACAAGAAGAAACCGCAAGGTATAACAAAAGTTCATTTTGTTATTTGCTAAGAATTTGGGTTTCCGCACGGTTAGTAGAGAGAGGGTTTCAGTGATCAGGAGCTAAATAAGTGGCGGCCTCTCAGCTGTCTGTATGCACACGCTCTCAATTGTAAAGGGCTATCAAGCGCTTTTGCGGTGAAGGCCGTGGGCATTTATGAAGCTCATTTCATTGAAGGAACAGAATCGAAATTCACTGACACTGGCAACTGGACAGAGAACCTCAGCATGATACAGGGCACTGGGTTCCAATCTTGCTCTGGACTGAATAGATGGTTTTCTTAGTGACGTCATCAAATTCTTAAATCATAATCGCAAAGGCTTCCCGAATATTTATCTTTACGAGGTTGAAGATGACCTAGAAATAAATATTTTTTTTCCAGTTCTGTAACTTCCTTCATTTCAAAAGTACAGCATTTTGAATTTCCGAATTGTCACCTTGCGTGACACCACGATACAAGGATGTTTGGTCGAAAAAAGTGTCTCTCCGTATTATTCTCAGCAGTTTGAATGTTTCAAGTACATTAAGGGCATTGATTACTGGCCACCATGTTGGTGGACCATAGTTTGCACTTTGTTATGAAACTGAAGACCACTGAAACCCACCTTGAACCATTTATACGAGGCAAGTGAACAATCACCGTATTGCGTTCTCGTTTCAGCGTCCCAGTTGAAGCCAGAGAAAGTGGATTTCCACGTACAAGAGAACCGTGAAGCTCACAAGACGGATGACTACGAAGCTGAAAACCTTATAATCAGACGAGGGCAAACATTTGACATCAGCGTGACGTTTAACCGCCATTACAAACCCGACTCTGACACAATAGTGCTGCAGTTCGTAACAGGTTTGTAGATGTGTTAGTCACATTACACGCGGTACTGCTTACTTTACGTTCCATGGTTAAAAAAAAAATCCTCTTCCGTTAACTTATGAATTGCCGCGGCGACACCTGAGTCATTTAAGTAAGAAGAGCTCGCCCTTTGCAATGTATTCTGTTGTAATGCATTGTTCCCCACTCCCCCTGCGGAGCCGTGACGTACGTAACACGGAGAATGGGTAATTCCCGCGGCAGCCAGTCGCGAAGAGTCAGACGTATCGTCGTGGGAATTAAAACCTGTTGGTTGTCATGATATTTAATCCCGGTTTCGCAGTAACCCTGCTTTGAACAACTCAGCTGGCCAGATAGGATGCGGCTGTGGTGCAAAGGCCAACATCGGCCCCTGACATATATAGAATTTTCATGCTTTTAGGTAGCCGACCGCAAGAGAGCAAGGGCTCGGTTATTTACGCAGTCTTTCGCGATTTCCTTGTTCCCACCCATTGGGGAATGAAGATCAAGGAGATCAGCGGCAAAACCATGCGTCTGACAGTGATGTCTTCGGCAAAAGCTATCGTTGGTCAGTACGAGTTGTTTGTGAAGACGACAGTGGAGGATGCAGCGGGAAAGAAAGTAACATGCAAATACCAGGACGACGAGAAAATCTGCATCCTGTTCAATGCTTGGTGCAAAGGTAGAGTCACATTTTGATACTGTTTATGAGATGGTGAGTTTAAAGGCCGGTGGATGAATGTCATTTATCTATCCGTGATGCGAGCATACTCGAAAAAAATCCGGGTTCATTTTTAGAAAGTAAAATTTTGTATGCTACTCAGCTTGCTCGGATGGCTTGCTGAGTTGGCTAAGTAGTTTTTGGAGCGGTGTGCCTGTACAGTCCCGTTGGGCATAGGTTCGAACACCCTTCAAGTTGTTTCAAGTTTCTGCCACCGCTTGGGTTGCTTCTTTTACTGCGATGCAGCTACAAAATGCTATTTGAATTGCTCTTTGTCAGTAAATAACTGAAGAAGTTCTTAGCGCTAATACGTAAAAGTAAGGTGGGAAGTGGAAGAGGAATGATTGCAGTGCGGAAATTTTAAAACGTGTCCGTCAATATATAAGGCAAGGCCAAAAAAAAAAAAAAGCGCAAAATATCTAAAGTACAAGGGAATGCAGGAAGAGTTCCTGTCAGTTTTGCTTTTTAATCTCGTGAAATTTGGGGCTAGAATACAAACTTGCAGTTCCCAGCTGCGAGGTAAGGAAGAGATGTTTTCAGCAATTTTGCCGTTCAATTTATCAGATATTAATGTTTTGCGCGCAATAAAACCTGCGGAATAAAAGTTTCTATAAAAGCTATACTTGAATCTACTTTCAACGTAGTTGCTGGCGTTCAACAATGATTTACTATTTTGACATCTTAAGGGAAGAATTGCCACGCTTTCATACTTAAACCCGAAATATTCAGTACTAAAATAGTGTTCTAGTTTCGCAATAATATATTTGTAAGCGAGCAAATAGTATAAAAGGCTATTGAACTGCAATGGCGTCAGGCAAATCTGACAGTCATGGAGGTTCAAATCGACGGGGGAGTGTTACAATTAACCTTTTCGTGTTCACATTCGTGTTCATACGCATTCTGGTCTTCATTCCGTTTTCATACGCTTACATATTTAACAAACTTTAGAACTTTATTTATACACATAACATTCATGAGCATTACTGCTCGTTACAAAAATGTTTGTGTCTAAAATAAACCAATATATAACTAAAATTACAATTGCTAATATACTAAAAATATAGAAACAAGAATAAACAATGGAAAATTAGGCACAAAAGGTGCATCTGTAATGAACTTCATCCATATCTCTGATTAAACTAGCATCTCGGATATCTTGTGGAAGACTACTCCAAAGCCTAAAACTAAGGTAAGAAAAAGAATGTGCACTTGAAATCGAGAGTAGGAGCTCAGGTCCTCGATATTTCCGTGCTACTTAGCTTTACGAATCTCAAAGCTCACTGCTATATGTTCACTTGCAGATGATCAGGTTTACATGGAGGAGGAAGTGAATCGCAACGAGTACGTGTTAGCCGACTTTGGTTACATCTGGGTCGGTAGCGTCAGGTCTAATCAAGGAATACCTTGGATGTTTGGTCAGGTAAAAACAAAACAAAAAAACAAACCACCATTTCTGCAAAGACTCAGAGCCGAAACCACGGGTGGTGGCGTAAGGTGGGGCGGGGGAGAAAGCAATGCTTTTGGTGGATATCCATCTGTACTGAATACGTCGCTCATACAAACGGGCTTCCAGATGCCCACAGCTCTAATTTCAATGGTCATAGATTAGGCCGTCCAGTTTTGTCCCCTTCCCAGGGCTTCTACAGGTATATATACTTTATTATATATACCTTATACTTTAAATATACTTTATAAAGAGAAAATTTTATCCTCTCTTGACTCTATACAAACTGCTTCTTGTGCGCAAACCCGCAATATAGTGTTTTAACGACATGTACACGCAATTGTTGTGAATTTTGTTTAACGATAACGTTCTCGCTTCTTATTTGTCGATATCGCACACACAGCAAATCTCTCAGTCCCTCCTGATCGATCGCAACCACGATCACTTGAAAAACGAAACAATGAGGCTATAATCACATGCCTTCGCGCCGCCCACCACTCGGCATATCGCGGGTCATGTCGTACCTCAGTGAACGGGGTTCAGAATTGGGCAAAAGAACAATAGAACGAACAAAGATAACAATGGATTTAGCACCGAAAACAACAGAAATTACGACACTATACAGCCAATGAAATTTAGTGTTCAACAAGAGGTACGACCCTACCGCATATCGCTTTGCGCAACACATTATTAATATACAATTTCGAACACACTTGTTATTGAAGCCACTCCAAATTTGAAAGAGATCAAGCCTTATCCTAAGGCACAGTTCCTTCTACTTAGAAAATGTTTTCTGGTGATCGTCTTTTTTGTCTATCAGTTTGAAGATGTATCTTTGGACTGTGCATTGTGGCTTCTGGACAAAGCAGGACTTTCTACAGCTGCAAGGTCCAATCCCACCCAAATAGTTCGAGCTATATCAGCCATGGTAGGTATAGTACTAATTGGATCGGTGTCCTCGCAATTTTTTTCTTTTCTAATGCAATATAACCCATATGCAAGACCCCCGAAGGTACAAGAGGATTGGACTCTTCATTCTTAATATATTACACTAGGCATTTTAATATATATCCAGTGTAACTGCATGTCAACTCTCTTAATCTGTTTTCACCGTGAAGTCGTTTTCTGCATATTGAATCACGGTGGTGAGTGCCATCGTTCCTCAGAGGTTTGTACACTTCCAAGCTGCGATTATTTACTGCTTTCCTATACGGGACGGAAGAACCGGGAATCCATTAGAGGGCGCTTATTGTTGCTTGGCTGCTTCTAGAAGTGAAAGTGTCGTGCATATAATTAGCCTGCGAAGCAAGAGTTTCCAGCGCGCAAAAAGTGAATAAGGAACCTCGTTGTCCGGGCCCTGGGCCTTTCCAACGTGGAATCCAAGCCGTTTTGAAAGATCCTGGAAAAGGAGGCCACCGAATTAATTTTCCGGCCCGCACGGGAAAGCGGCGAACGCAAAAAAAATTACATATTTCTATTATTTTTTATTTATTTTTTTTTTGTCGTCGCCTTCTTCAAAGCTCGCGCGTCCAAAAAAGTTAATCCCTTTTACGCTTGCTACGCGGGCTATTTGTTAATCAGAGGAAAACATGAATCCCAAGCTGGAAATCCAAGCCAGTCAAAAGCAGATCTGCTTACCGGCGTCGTTACCAGATCGATAATTTGGATCGTTCTTTTGAAAGGCTAATTACAACGACCGTGATGGAGGCATTTTGTTTGGTCGATGGACGGAGACATACCCTAAGAATTGTACTAAACCTACTGCCTGGAACGGAAGCGTGGCTATACTGGAGAAGTTCTGGAAAAGAAAGTATAAAGTGAAGTACGGACAGTGCTGGGTTTTCTCTGGATTGGTCACAACGTGTAAGTGGAATAGCCATATTGAGGCGATTTTCTTCTGAGTTTCCTGAAGCTAAAGCTTAAATAACAAGATGCTGAGGAAGCGTATACTTGGGCGTTGTTGTCTTTAGATCGATGTAGTGAAATCAGTTTCAAGAATGGCGAGAACTGTGCAGTGCAATCACGAAGTGAAAAACAAAGAACAGGCTGAGGGAATTCGCTTGTTTCACTCCTCTCCCCAAAACTATGAATTCTTACTGAAAAAAAACAAACAAACAAACAAACAAAAACAACAACAACAACAACAAAAAAACACTAACAATAACCAATAACTCAACCGCTGTGCCGAAAGCCTGGAAAACCAGCGAACGAAATTACCAAGTCCACAGAACTGAAGCCGTATCTTTAATAATCTAAACTGAATTAAATTCCACTCTTATTCGTGAAGTAAGCGTAAACATGCTCCAAAACGATCCGAACAACGAGCAGGTTTCGTGGAATTCCTCGATGCGTTGTGAGTTTTTGAATGTGCTGATTATAACCTACCCACACTTTACGATGTCAAAAACCCTTACACCAACAAAACACAAACTGGACTTTTCTCAAACGTTTAAGGCCTCTAGTTCAATTTGAGGCGAAAAGGCCATCTTTGAGAGCTTTAGAGGAATTAATGTTCTAGCCATGAACGCAAAGGCAGTGAAATCGGCTATTTTGCCGCTGAGGGGTTTAAGCCGGAATTTAGCCCGACATGAGCAAAATAAAAGATGACTAAAGTTAAGGAGTGTAAAATTCCATGAAAACAAGGTCTAACAGCCGTGTAATAGATTTGTGTTAAACGTTTGAGGTATCTAGTTTAAATTACACCAAGAAAAGCGGCAGACAACCTTGCTTTCGCCGGTATCACTGATATTTGTTTGAAACAAGCCTTCCCCCTGCTAAACAAGCAATGAAGTACAAGTGAGGCAAATGCTCAACCTTCTCCGCTTTTTGGGGTAACTCGAAAGGTCATTTTTGTGATTTAAATGCAGTCACTTCGTCTCCCAAGTGGTACGTACGTGTGTTCGATCACCAGCGAATTCACGCATGCGCAGACGTCAATAAAAAAGGTAAAAGAACAGAAAATCTGGGCCAGTAGCGGTACCTCTGGACGTGATGCCTGAGCGGTGTACCATGACGAGTCTCCCCGAGATTTCGGCCCACGGATCGCTTTTTCCAACTCCCAGTTCGTCGCTGCTTTCAGATACCCGTCCATGACAGCCTGTCTGCCCCCGACGCGGCAGTGAGGGAGAGAAATGTCGGCCCCTGGACCATATGTGACAGATCCCTTTCGTACTCACAGCTCAGTTCCGGTCAACTTAATGTGAGATTTGGAGCGATATATATATGAGATTGTGGGAATTTTTTCTCTATTTCTCATGTGGTATGCATTGGAGTAGACGGAAGACAGTTTGAAGAATTGGCGCATAGGTATTTGCCAAAATTGATAAACCGCTGCCAATATGAGATAAAACCTCAGTTGGCGTCTTGAACGTTTGAGAAAAGTCCGTTATAGGGCTATTAGACTTCGTTCTCATGGAATTTTACACTTTTTAATTGTGGTCATCTTTTTGCTCATTTCGGGCTATATGACAACGTTAACCCCTCAGCGAAATGGCCAAAAATAGCCAATTTCACTGCCTTTGCGTTTCGTCGCACTTTCGCCGCATTCACCTCTAGGTTTACACTACTTTTATGTGCATGCTCCGTCGTGCCCGGTCAAAATTTCAGAGTTACGCATGTGCGTTAGACCCCAATTGCAAATTTCCGGCCAACCACGTACGGTCATAGCCCTGTCGGAACCATAACTTGGGCTCCTCCGCCCAAATAACTACTTAGACAGCCCGAATCAAATGAATCGGTCAGAACCTGAAGCAAACACGTGCAGCTGCCGCTAGACGCGGAAAAACGCGTGCGAGGAATAAATCCTGGTCTGGTATCGCCCTGCTTTAATTGGTGGAGAACAACTGGGTTGTGGCCACTAAGTGCCAATATGATCGCGAAACTTCTCTCGACATACAACTGAATCACGAAAATCTCTCTCCTTCGCTCTCTCATGTCATGTTATGTTATGTTATGTTATGTTACAGTACTGCGAGCGCTGGGGCTGCCTACTCGTAGTGTGACAAATTTCGCATCAGCTCACGACACGGACGGCAGTTTGACCATTGACTTTCATTTTGACGAGGATGGAAACCCACTTGAAGACCTCAATGACTCCATCTGGTAAGGAATTTTTGTCCTGTTGTCCTGAGGAAGGGCTTAAAGGTGGTAGGAAGTATACACGAAGTTGTTAACAAGTAGTTGGACAAGAGAAGATGGGCATAAAACCGCGATTGTACCGTTAATACCGTTAAAAGCTCGTGCAATGCATGCTTTTTTTTTAGAAATGCTATTTCTGATGTATTTATGAGTCATGGAAAACTTTTGGGTGGGCGAGCCTCACCGAGACGTCGTAAGCCACAACAGAAAAAACATTGTCATTTATTGCATTCTATACGGAGGCCATCATAACAATGGGTGGGAAAGAACAAAGACGTGAAGGGCTTTATTCACGCGGCGGCTATGTTGGTTAGGAACAATAGAACCGTACCTCGAGCCTTGAGTTGATTAGTTTGAGAACGAGTTCCGGGGGATAAAACAAAGGTTTTCAGTCCCTCGGGACTCAAAATGGCCGCCGCGTGAATAAAGTCCAATCCATGTTCCAAGTTCGAACTGCACCTAACGGGTCCGCTTAAGAGGAGACGACGCGAACCTGCCTCCTCGAAAAGCAGCATACGGACTTGCGTGCAGAAAATAGTTCTAAGCGGATGATGATGACAAGTGACCAGAGTTGGCAGGACTTTTCTTAAGTTAAGGTTCTTTTCTGTGCATCCCGCAATGTCTCACGCACCGCTCATCCAAGTCCAACGTGGGCTCAAATGTTGAAAGTATTTCTTTGTCAGGAACTTTCATGTATGGAACGAGTCGTGGTTCAAGCGCCCTGATTTGCCAGATGAGCACGATGGATGGCAAGCGCACGATGCCACACCACAAGAGACAAGTGAAGGTTTGCACACATGATGTCGACGTTTGGACCTTATTCGTATTCCCAGGATTGGACTGGAACTAGCATACAATGGAGGCTCACGCGGGGAAAATAATTTGTAGCTGAAAAGATTCCCACGCATCAGCCTCCATGTGAGATGCCTGTTTCAGTGCAACCGTGAGAATACGAAGATGGCCTATTTCAATGTCATACAAGATGCCAAATACTGATTAATTACGGCGCGGCATAGGAGCTCAATAAAGATTCATTCGTTCGTTCAGGCGTTTAATATTTGACATGTGTAGCTCCAAGAACTGAGGAAGCGCAAAACTCTTTCTAAACGGTATTTGTTTGAGTTTGTTTTTCTTCTAATTTGGATTTCTAACCTTCTCCTTGATAACTATGAAGAGTAAGTGTTAGCTTGCGTAGCAGGTGTAGTCAGTGGTGGGTGGGAGAAAACCCGAGGGGGGAACAAAGCTCCCTCGCGGTCCTATACTCTTTTTCCGCCTCCTCCTCTCTTTCCCCTTGTCACTCCTGCCAGGCAGGCTATGCAAATGCATCCTATCGTATCGTTCTAAATGTAGCAAATAAACGGAAGCCTCACTGAATGATTTCTGATCAAGTGGCGTGATATTACCTTGAAACCGAACCCGAAAGAAGAATCA
This sequence comes from Astreopora myriophthalma, assembly GCA_014634185.1. Classification (NCBI taxonomy): domain Eukaryota; kingdom Metazoa; phylum Cnidaria; class Anthozoa; order Scleractinia; family Acroporidae; genus Astreopora; species Astreopora myriophthalma. The sequence continues at coordinate 1,653,894 of BLFK01000113.1, read as the reverse complement.
CTTTGGTCGGTCAAAACACTGAGACGCGACGCAGCCGGTAAAATGAACCAACCGTGTATAGCTCAAAGCAAATACATGCAGCAAGCTAGCATTAAGCGCGGGAAAATGCGCGCTCGCTGATTCTGGTTTCGCTTGTGATTTGGTCAAGAATCTAAAGAAGAAGCGCAGATGTTTTCGAACCAGCGGTTGAGGAATGCAAATCCAAAGCATTTTGGAAATGTCTTCAGTCTCGACTCAGTCACTCACCTGAAAACCGTTATGACGTAATAATAATAATAATAATAATAATAATAATAATAATAATAATAATATAATAATATTATTATTATTAATGATATTTATAATAATAATAATAAAGATAATGATGATTGTCAATGGGACGACTTAAACGCTACGCTAGTTCTTTAAACTGTTTTACTCATGAACACAAGGTTGCACACACGCTGAGAAAAACGCAACCTTTTACTTCACCGATCAGAATCACATGGCGCACTGATGGCGTATGCGCATCAATGTCAATCACAGTTATCCAAATCACAAACCGGAAATGACATGCAAGGAACGGAAAGCACAATGATGATGACGATAACGATGATGATGACATTGATAATAATAATAGTAATAATAATGATGATGATGGTCTTTATTGCATAAAATAAAATACATATCCTATGCTACAAATGGGGTCAACAATTTACGTTATTAAGCATGACACTTAAAAGAACGTTATGTACATTTTAACGCCAGTATGGCAGCGTAACGCCTTTCTCAATCCAAAAATGAGATGTTATGCTTAATTTGCTGATCGACCTTTTTCAATCTTGAGCTTTTAGAACTTGTAATGACTCGCTGGGGGCAAAATGTTTTCACGCAAAAGGAATTTGTTAGCATTAACCTTTTTGCTTTACCTAAATCTTAGTCTTCTTTCATTTATTCTTTAATTTAGGTGTTTTCCGCTGTGGTCCAGCCTCTGTAAATGCAATTAAACATGGCGAAGTCTACCTGCCTTATGACACAGGCTTTATATTCTCTGAAGTGAATGGAGACCGAGTGTATTGGGATGTAGATGATGATGACGGAGCCATGAAGGCTGGTTACGTGGACACTCGGAGCATTGGCAAGATCATTAGCACCAAAAGGCCAGGTACAGATGACAGGCTTGACGTGACCAGTGGGTACAAGTACCCTGAAGGTGAGAGGGCGAAAGGGCGTGAATTAAAATTATGGTGAATGAATGGTGATACATTAAGATCTGATTGGTCAATTAAGTATTTATTTGTCTGCCCATTGGCTAACACTGATGTCGAAAGCTGGCGTGTGTCCTAATGTTTACGAAACAAAAGTTCAACGATTAGATGTGTCAGTTGCTCGAGGCGGTCCCTTTTATTTTTTGTTGGGTCTTGCATTTTTTAGGGATATCTCCAGTTTGTGACTTGAGGCCGGTTTATCTTAGGAGTTGGGAGACCCTAATAATCATCAGATATCTTTTTAAAATAGGTTCACAGAAGGAGAGAGAAGTTGTCGAGTTCGCTCATAAGTTCAGTACCAGAAAAGAGTACGATATTTACAAATCTGACGTCGAGGACGTGACCTTTGCCTTGAATGTGGTTGATGACCTTGCCATGGGCGACAGTTTTGAAGTCAAAGTTGTGGCGTTGAACAGTTCTAATGAAGAGCGAACTGTAAATGTAAACATCAGTTCAATCCTGGCCTTCTACACAGGGATCCAAGCCAAACCACTGAAACAGAAAAAGGAAACGCTACACCTTGATCCAGTGACAGGTACGAATCGTCTTCTTATCCTGTGACAAGCCATAGTTAAGTGGTACAGCAATTACACTCTTGAGAACTGTGATAAATGCCCATGCGCACAACAGAACACCATGAATTCCTCAAAACACTTGTGGGTGCTATATAATTATGGCCTCGAAAGAAGAGCGTAACTTGGTGCAAGCTGCAGTATCCACACTTTAAACCAGATGAGCGTGGCAGCTTAACTGAGCTCGTTCATGCCCCAGTCAGATTTAAAGGACTGGCCCCGAATTAAGAGACATCTTCGTCATTTTTCAGTAGCAAGAGCTAAGGCCAGTTGCCCTATTGCACGTGTTTGAATTTCCTCCATACTGATATTCACTCACCGTTGGACTGGAACGAGCATGGGAAGGAGGCTGATGCGCGAGCAGATCCAACTTAGCTCTCGTTCCAATTCAACGGTGAAAACACGAATATTGTTAATTATGTCGTGTTCTATTTACCTCAATCGTTTTCGGTTGGTTGGGTTTTTTCGTGCTCTGTTGAAAAAAAAAAACCGTTTGTGGTTGGTTTGATCGATCAACTTTTTCAACCAGCTCCGAACTTGGTTGAAATGGTGGTAAACGATGAGTAGTTTCAGCTGATCTGTTAGCTGGCACCGAGTTCTTGACAAGGTAACTTGACAAAAGAAATCGACGACGTGTGAGAATGACTATACCCAGTCGTGACCGCACTTCAACCAAAAATGGTTGAAAAAGTGTTCTATTGGGAACTACAACCAAATAAACCATTTTGGCAAAACCGGTTTTGGTTGAAACGATTGAGCCCAGTCGAACACAACCCTAGGTTATTTTCCATTTTGTCGTCAGAGAAAACCGTGGTCTTAAAGGTCGCAGCCGCAGACTACGTGGGCAAAATGGCAGCAGATGGAAATATCAAGTTGTACGTGAAAGCTGCAGTTCAGGAGAGCGGCCAGTCGTACGCCACGCAGGATGTGGTGGAGATGAAAAAGCCCAAACTCGTGGTCACGGTAAGAATTATACGCATCTGCTGTGCTGTGATGCGGAACGTCAGGAGGAGGAAGGCAAGGCGTGGCTAAATGAGATAGAACTTCGGATCTGTAGAATAACATGGCATTTATGTAATGTCTGCAAGTGAACAGTATTTCGAAAAACAATTCGTACATCAGAGCAGTTTTCAACAATAACAACAACCACCTTTATTTGTATCGATACGAATTACAATTACAATTGGAAGCAAGAAAAATGTAATAACAAATACAATTCAGTAAGAACTGCCTAGAATAACCATATGAGGGCCAATGTAGCCAGTCAATTGAGTGTCGAAAGTGTTTACGAGATTCTTTTGGTTGTGCTTTTGGTCTGCTCTACGATTGCAGTGGATTAAAAAAAGCACTTGCACGAATTTTTCAACCAATCAGATGCAAATTTAAAACCAATTGTTACTTCGTCACTCTCGTTTTCCCGCCCTTGGTGCCGGCCTCCTTTACTTGCTTTGCGTTCGGATTGGCTAGTAAAACCACGTGGTGAATTTCTTCGACTTGTGATTGGCTGAAGGGCGTCGTGATTGACTTCGTAATTACTTTGGTTTTGGTTTTACAAGACTCAATTGAAAACCACTCGAATATATAACTTCAAAGTGGAGAGGCTACAAAGTGTGGTGTGTATTCCTTCGCCCTCATCTTCTGGATGTGAAATGTTGACTAGACATTTGCGTCTCACTGAGCGGTTTTGAGCCGTGAATGGGTGAGTATCAATTTTGCTGGAAATAATGGTGTTTTCTTACTGTTTAGCCCTCACCTAGAGCTGTCAAAAAAGGCCAAACCGTAGAGGTGACGGCGCACTTTAAGAATTTGTTGCCGGTGGCCCTGAAGAACGGACAGTTCCATTTTGAAGCTACTGGAATGTCGCCCAAGTCGGTAGACGTTGGCTGCTCGTAAGTATATGGTTTTATTACTTGTTCGAGGATACATTTAAAACGTTTCGTCTATTAAAATGTTACAGAGGCCAAGAGATTTCCAGCGTTTGAGCAAATCAAGTTATGGATGACAACAACTTAAAGACTTTGCTTAGAAAGAAATCCATACAGTATGCCGGAGGCCACTTTTGGGTACACGAAGAGTCGGATCGTATTGAAAGACTGGTTACTTTTCACCACTGATGTCCAGTTCAGAGCACACCAACGGGCAAATGATGTTAAAGAGTGATATATATATATATATATATAAGATCAGTAAAATCCACTAAGCAATGATTTGTTTCGTCTTTCCATGTAGACGGAAGAACAGTGCCCTTAAATTTTGATCCTTTCGCTAGCTTGTGATAATAAACAACACAGTCCTTATGATTCACCCTACCCATGTCGGTCTTTCTCTTTTAAGCGGACCTGTTGGTTCCAAGAAAGAGGCTAAGGCAACAGCTTCATTTACTGCTACCCGAGCCAGCAAGCGTTCCATTGTGGTAAGCTTTCTGTCTGATCAACTGGCTGGAGTCCGTGGAGAGTGCACTGTTAATGTCGGTTAATCCGGCACAAGTGCCTGAAGTGTACGTCGCAGTTCCTGCACTAAGCCGTGATCTTCATTTTAGTCCACTGATTAACGCGACGGGTTGAGTTTTGAACATGATATGGTCTTGAGAGCCTTTTAAAAATAAGCTTTCTTAATAGAAAGGTAAGGGTGGTTAACTTCCAAAGGAGTTCGCGTCTTCTTGCACTCTCGCGTCTTTGGGTATACATCGCATAAACAAAGCCTAGCATCGTAAACCGCATTTGAGCGATTAAAGAAACACTTTTTGGTCCTCCGTTCCTGAAATTCCACTAATGAACTGGCTAGAACACTCCGCCACGGCTTTCAGTGATTTTACTGTTGACTAGCAAAATGTCAGTAATTATAAAGTTTTGAAGAAAATTTCCTCAACTCAACTCATTGACTCATTGCCAAAAACCGGCAGTCAATCGTACGTTTCGAAATCTGGCAAGGTTAACCTGGTCAAACTATTTCTTTTTAACATACGGCTAGATTAACATACATTGTTGCTTGCAACACAGACACGACATACTTCTTAATTTTATCAGGAATGAAGCCGGCATAATTAAATTCTGAATTTCTTTTCAATTCTCTCCTTATGGGTTATTACCGATGCTCAGGTATTTTTTTTTCTCGTACCAACAGTCACTAAAAATACCATCCTTTTTGTGATTATTTACAATATTCCCGGTATGTATTGGTATCTGCGTGGGTCAGTATTTAACGTTTTGCTCACTTCATATGTACAACTGATGAAAATCTTTATCGGAACTTCAGTTAATCAACAGCCCTACTTATTGGGCTCTCCTTTTCCATATGCAAACGTCTACCGGACTGACTACTTGGAAGGGTGTGTTTTGTTGATGACGATCACTTTTAGGTTCTTTTAGGTTGTGTTGTATACCAGTGTTTTAGAACTGTGGTCAGTGCTTGAATAAAGAAGTGTTTTAAACCTTGAAAGACGTAATTCGTCTGAGAGTCGAAAATAATGTGTGTCATGAAAGGAAGTTGATGGCCGTACTTATCTTGTGAGACGACTGTCAGAAGCATTTTATTCTTCTCCGATTATTTATTGTGATGCGCCTTCCAAAGGGAAAAAAAGTGGTACAGTCATTAGTCTTCCTACAGTCAATCTCTTCTGGCCACAGACATTCAGCGCACGTACCACGGCATTTTCATTGCATTTTCATCGATTTAGCTGTTGTTTTTGGAAGGCGAGAAAGAACACGGCAACGATGATAGTGTCATGTTCCTTTGTAATGGGATTAAGGTTTCCAAAGTTAATTCGTATCCTATCAATGAGTCGCAGCCAAGGGTGACACTGCATGTCAATATCACTACCATTATAATACCAATGAACTTTTCTGGAGCCCGAATTTATAGTCACAAGTTGTGAATATTTTAATGAGCTTTACAAGACTCTCGAAATCAATTCAAGTGTTGGTCTATGGGAAGTTAAACTAAAGTAGCCGGGCAAAAAACCTCTCGGTGCTGAGTAGAGAGCCAGTGAACTCAACCCACATGTAACGCCAAAATTAGGAAATCGAACCCAGGACTCATTTGTAGAAGACAGAAGTACATAACCCACAAATCTCGATCAGCAATGGATCAGACGCTTTGTGGTTATCAGGGCCAATCTGATTGGCCGTTATTTGGCGGGACCTCTATTCTGAATACCGTAAACTGATGGGCCAAGGCCAAATAAGAGACATCGAGACTTCTGGGTTATGGACTTCTGTAGAAGACAAGTGTTCTCATTCAGGGACCGCGCAGTGGGAGGGATTGGGGGGATAAACCAAACAAAAAATAGTTTTCAAGCATGCCCTCACCCCCCCCCCCCCCAAATTTGGCTCGTGTGTTCGTCTTTAGCCCCCTCCCCGCCCCCTCACTCAAAAACTTGCTGTGCAGGCCCCGTCACAGCGATGATCCTACTCAGCTCACTGATGACACCTGAAACCTTTTTCATTCGATTAATCACCCATTTTTTATATCATGAGAAAGTGTAGACAGGGCGTGCAAGAACTGCAAAAGTAAAGATATCACGATACGAAGATAGACGATGATTAACTTTGCAAGGAACGTTAACCCTGTTTTGTTGTTGTTGTTGTTGTTGTTGTTTTGCGTAACCTGCCAGCCCCTTTCTTAGCCGGTCCAAACTTGA
>BLFK01000113.1:1617436-1642436 GCA_014634185.1 Astreopora myriophthalma | reverse complement strand
TGAGGAAGAACACAAGCAAACCGTGTTAAGACTACAACAGCATGTTCAAGAAAAAGAGAATGCTCTGGCTGCTGAGTTTGCTGAAGCTGAACAAGTCTACAAGACAAATGAACATGATCTCAAGGAAAGGCTAGAGGAAAAGACGCAGATCATTGAGGTAATACATGTAAATATCATTTTAGTGACAAATTTGGACTTCCCGTGATGTGTGTATTTAGGTCATTACCAGTATAATTATGTACCTACACAAATGTAAACCAGTCTCTACATTTGTACATAGTTATGGGGTTTACAACATAATCAACCTCTCTACAATAATGTGGGCTGATTATTTTATTTATTTATTTGTTTTTTTTGGGGGGGGAGGGGGTGGGGGGGGTCTTTGCTGAACTGTCACATTTTTGAAACTACAAAGCAATTTTTTGGGTGGCCTGTTTTTATCGGATTACAGTCATTTATGCCATTTGACCTGTGGCAGTTCTCTAAAACCCTTTTACGGTATACATGTCAGCTGTATAATAAAATTATACACTTAATATATGGTCCTGAGGGAAACAGATAGTTTTGTTTTCTAGAGAGTCCTGATGTTCTTCTCGGGAAACGTCAGGACTCGAGGGAAAACAAACTAACTAGTTTGCCGAGGGAACATGCATTAAGGGCTTTGTTAAATACATGTATATTTAGACTTTCAGTCAATACTGCTGCTGTTGAATTCGGCATGCAGGCAACAACTGTGCAATTGTATCCCGGTCGGGAATCATTTGAATTTGATCAGCGGCACGTGACCAAGAATCAACCAATCACAGTGCTTGTTTTGTTGAGTGAAAGTCTCGGTATAATTATAACAATTTATATTACATGTACATACACTCCTGATTGGTCCATTACACAATGATCCATTTTGTAATGGACCAATCAGGTGTTGCCATTGCTGGTGCAACAGGAATCCTTGAACATGAGTCATAGTGAACTTCTGACAGTCTCCCTATTTTTCCCACCTGTATCCCCCACTCACTATGCACTCCATAGATTTGTCACTCAGTCCCAGATCATGCTCACCCTTTCAAACCAAGATGGCAGCAGTTCGTGGAGGCATGCAGCAACCTTGACAATTGAACGGGAAAATAGAGGACTGTGAACAGTCTACCTAACAAATTGAAATTTTAATCAAGTTTTTCCAGAGGACACATTATAATGTCTCATTTATTGGGTCTCTTTCAGTCTAAGGATGAAGCCATTCAAGTCCTCAAAAGAGCCATTCAGGAAAAAAACTTGAGTAGTGAGGGGTCCTCTTCCCCCTCACACAGTGACAAAGTAGTGGCTCTGCTTGAAGAGAAGATAAAAGAGAGGGAAGAGATGATTAGGAGTCTGTCACATAAGATAGGCATTCTTGAAAAGGATTCTGCAGATAAACAAGCTGAGATTGATTTCTTTAGGAAGTCAGTAGAAGATAAAGCATCAGAGATGAAAGTGCTACAAGAGGCAGTCCATGCTAAGGATCAGGAACTTGCAGACATCAAAGAGAAGCATGAGATAGAACTGAGTGAAAAAGAAATGAAACTATTGTCCCAGATCAAAATGAATGACGACTTGCAGAAAATGGTCACTTCCTTAAAAGAAAGTCTCATTGAGCTTGAGTCCAAAGAAAATGTCACAGAACGACTTCTGTTGCTTGATGCAGAGAAGGAGCAACAGTTTAGGAATGAAAAGCAAGCTTTTCAAGATAGCGAGAAAGCTCTCCATGGCCAGCTGCAAAGTTCTCTTGATCAAAACAATAAAAGTTCTAATGAGCTGACTGCAGCAAGAGCTGAGATTGAAGCAAAGGAAAAAGAAATCAGGGATTTGAATGCAAAGATTGGAAAGCTGAAACTCCAAGCCAAGGCTAAGATTACAAGTCTTCAGAATGAAAAAGATAAACTTGCCAAGGATGTGCAAGAGGTAAGTAGGTGCATATTTAATGTGCATGTTTATTTAATCACATTAATTTAGTGCTCATTGTCATCTTGTCAGCGTACATCTACATTCTCATGTACAAACAGAAAGGGTAAGGGGGGACTACCTATAGGGATATGAGGAGCAGCTCTGAAAAGAACATTGTATGAGCAAAGTTCATGAATTTTGCTGTATACAGGTTGTAGATGATTTAAAGTCAAACAGATTCTTGACCAAAAACAATGTTTTAGGGAGGGAATGAGGGGAGAGAGGGATGATGGGAAATTGTACTTGTGACACAGAAAAAAATATATTAACGAAAGTGCCCCAAGACTTTTGGCAAAGGAGTACTTATTCCAGCCCGAACCCTAACCGAGGTTGAAAGTTAAGCCTGGTTTTCACTTGTGAGATAAGCGTAATAAAGATCATGTGGGAATGGGCTTGAAATAAGCACAAGCACAAGCACTCAAAAAGGAACTTTTCCCTTTCTTGTACTTGAGCTTATTTCACAAGTGGGTGAAATAAGCATAAGCTCTAAAATTATTAACAATGGCTCGTATTACATCTGCTGTTACTGCGCTTGCGTCTGCCTCATTTTCTCATGCATGTTTCACGCGTGCATGTTTCACGCGTGGGAACTTCGTAGAGATAATTATGCTTGCGCATACAATGTACATGTATGCTTGTGCCTATCGCACATGAAGTGGGAACCAGGCTTTACTTTTCACAGTAATAATAATTTTTGCTCATCAAAGCTGGATTGATTGCTGTTTCATCCTGCCCCTGGATTTTAGCGGCTGCTCTGGCAACAGGGGCCTTCATTTCTGAAAGAATATCAGTTGATTTATAGTAAAGGGGGAGGTGGATTAATTAAAACTGGATCAATCTGTCACACCATCTAGCTGGAACTACATCTACTACATGAACAGGAAGAAAAGTTGGCCATACAGAAGAAAACGGCAAAGATTGAGGAAGAAAAGGAAGGTGCGGAAACAAAAAGAATGGAACTAGAGCAAGCACTGGAAGAATTTGTAAGATCAACAGACAAAAAAGGAAAACTGGCAGCACTAGACAAAAAAGCTTCTTTTGAACAAGGTGGGTCAGAACTGGGTTTATTTTTTATTTATTTTTTATTTCTTTATTTTTTTTTAAATTTATTTATTATTTTTTTTTTTGGCAGTGTAAAAAGTTGTCTTAATAATTTTTGGCCTGAGAAACTAAACTTGATTCTTTGAAATATCACACATACAAAGTGACTTTGGGGCAGTTCTTAGCTCATTTCGCAAAATCACAGCAAATTTCCAGCGAATCAACTGCACTTAAACCTGGTTTTCACTAGCGACGCAATCGCAAGCATAAGCGCAAGCATTCATGTCAAGTGAAAACCAACAGTAACGCAAGCACAAGCAGAGAACGCAAACATAATTGCATGCTTGCGGTTGTGCTTGTGTCGCTTGTGAAAACCAGGCTTTAAATTACTGTAGGGGGTGAACGTCCCCGTGTTGAACACTGTATGCCAAAAATTACGGCATTGAGATGAGAGGAAGCCAGAACAAAAAAATTAACCTGTGTTTTCATATTTTCATATTTTCTTTCTCTTGCGTAACTTGAAATTTGACCGCAATTTTGCAGAATGGCAAAAGGCACTAAAAAAGTCAGTTATTCAACAATGTTGTTCCGAGCCCTTCAATTCCTGTACGGTCACTTCTGTAATGAAAGCTGTCGTCCGATTGTAATTAAAAAAACTAATCTCAGTCAGGGTAATAGTTTCTGTTTGTTGTATCACTCTGACTTCATTCCAAGGCTCTCAGGGCAAATATCAATATCCTTTGCATTGAAGTTTCCCTCGAGAATTGTGAGACAAAGAAAACAAGACCAACCTATGAAATCTTCCCCGTTCAGAGCCGTAGAGGCGTGTCTGAATAGATGCACAGTTTACTTAACAATTAGACTAGTAATAGTTGTTCCGCAGAAGAATGTATTTTTTGCTTGCGCATGCGCGCGAGAGCCAGATGGCTCGAGGTAAAATAAAGTCGGCCATGTTTGTTTTATCTCTGTGTGGAGATCGTTTGTTCGCCAAGATCGTGTTTTTCACTGAAGTCTAAGCTGCTGAGGAGCATCCCGAACAATAGTTATGACTACGTCTGCCCCCGCCTAAGATAATGTGGATGGCAGTTAAGGTGCTTTCCAATTATATGCTGAACATTGTGATGTCTTCGTGTTATGCTATTTAGGTAGCTTAAAGATGCAACGAAAGGGCGGGAAACAACAAACAGCATTTGTGTTCAATTTTCATCAACATTTATTTGATAAGCTATCAACTGAAAACCAATTTACATCATAACGGCAAATGCCTTGAAAATATGACAGTACAACAACAGGAACATCAACAACTGAACACCACTTCGATACTCACATGTGCCTCGTGAGTCAAGTTACCCAGAACACCTTGAACGCGGTGAACAGTACAAATGCCACTTGCGCGCCCGGCTGAGCAATACCGATACCACCTTGCGCGCTCGGTTGAGCAAATCGAGATTGATTCCCCCCACACAATATTCAACAATTTACATATTTTCCCTTTTTACGCGGAGGCTTCTAGGTTGCCTCCTCAGTTGGGTTATCGCCTCTGGTCCAAAACCCTTCAGGGGCAATTCAGAGTTCGAGTTTCGTATGAGTCAATAGATGGTCAAGGAGGCGCGTAAACTATTTGACTCGAAGAAAACGAGAACGATAAGTCGAATTGTTTTAGTTGAAATACACTCACATACTTTCTTAGAATTAATTCCAATTTTTGTTGATTGTAAGAAGCCGAAATTGTTTTGTTGTTCAAAACGCCAGGGCCCAGTTGTTCGAAAGGTGGATGGGTTTTGCTAGTACTTATCCGCTGGATAGCGATTTATCCAGTGGATAGCGTTATCCACCTTTTGAACAACCGACGCCAGTTTCAAAAATACTGTAGCTACATGTGGTAAAGATTTTAATTGATAATTAGTCGATGCTTTTTATCTGAATCATTAAAAGATGATGAGGAACCGGTTGAAGAGCTTGACGGCAGTGGCACTGTGTCAACCATAGTGGGCTCTGCCACAGAGGAAACTGGCTTTGTTAATGTTATGAAGATACTTGAAGAAGAAAGATACTGCATGGAAAGAAGACTGGATCTTGTTACCAAGGTAGAGTAAAGCAAAACAAGGAACATTTGGAAGCTTGTGGGTTTTGTTGTTGTTGTTTAGTTTAGTTTAGTTTAGTTTTATTTGTTTGTTTGTTTTGCATTTATTGTGACAGTTCACTCGGCCAAGAGCTTTAATTTTACTGTTTTACACGACTTCCTGCGTGCTGTGTTTCTTGCAGGAACGAGACTCTTTGCAAAGCAAGGTGGAGGAACTTGAAGAAATGCTGGAAGCAGAGAAAGAGCAGCAACAGAAAAAGGCTGAGGAGATCAGCTCCGACGAAGATGCGGAGCATGCCAAGCACATGGCGGAAGAGTCTTTGATGATGCACGTGGAGGCTCTACAGGAGGAGAATGAAACTCTCAGGTAGGTGTACTGTATGCATTTGTTCCAAACAAGGGACTTTATGCAAAACTATCGCGAGTGACTTGTGGGGATTGGCTTTTTGTCATTACAGCCAAATCGACCAATTCTTACCCAGTTCTAATGTTGGCGCTCTGCATTTAACTGTCACAAGTTGAACAACATGTATGCAAAAGATTAGGGTATGAAAGCAGAGAGACAAAAATGCAGGCGGAGGGCTGTTTCTCTTCTATCGCCATCTTTTTCCAGTGTACAGAACGATTTAGGACAGTTCGCTAATCGCGCCAATTTTAAAAACTTAGTCTAGCAATTTTAAATGGCATTTTCGTGGGTGCCGCCATCGTAGATCTTAAGGTTCCTAATTGAAGAGATTTGTAGTTAACGTTTACACTGGGCTGGATTTTACGTGTGGATGTGATGTAGATCAATGATACACTTGCTTTTGTGTTGTATCAGAAGTGTCTAAACATCTCTCTTTAGAGCATCCCTCGATGTGGAGCGATCGGCATTGGCAAACTTGAGAAAGGAAATGAGTCAAGCTGAATTGAATAAGGGGGTGAGTTAATGAAATTGGGACAATCACGTCACAACTTTGTTTCAGTAGTGAAGTTGTAACTTATTTGAGATTAGAAACATGTACAGTATGTAGTTAAAGGGCTGTCAGCCGGCCAACTTCGTTTTCTCAAAGAAATGTTATCGCTGCCTGAAAGTTGACCAGAATACTACACTCAAAAGCGTAATAGTTGTGGAATCAGATACAATAACAATGTCAGTTCCACATATCTGTATGAATGTTTCCGTTATAAGGTGAGAATGTTTCCGTTAATAAGGTGTGAAATAATTCTTCAACAGCAGTATACGTGCTGTAATTGGAATACATAAGAATAAGTTCACTGAGTAATTAATTTCTTTAAATGGAACTTAAGCGCACGTGCCATCAGAGAGATCGCGTTACGAACTTTTTACAATCCTATCGTTCAGAGCGCAGAGTTTATTACATGTAATTACATGTATAACGTTGCCGTAGAGAGAATTTAGATGGACATCCGCTAACATTCAATTTACACATGCATGCAGTTATGCTCTAACAATAACTCGGACTCTGCAGGTTTAAATCATGTATTGTTCATGCACATCTCTGTTTTAAAGCGGTTGTTTACCTGACAAGAAGAAAACCCTCCATCCTTGTTTGATCCGACACTTGTAAACTTGTGAAACATCTTTTAATTTTGCCCAGGAGCGTTTCAAGTTGCAATAAATTTCGTGGCCACACTTAATCAGACTAACACTGTCACTAATAGCAGCTTTAGTAATCTCTCCATCTCACTTCTCGAGCTGTTTCTTTCTCCACATTTGCGTTCTTTGTTCGTATATCTAACCAGAAGCCAACAGCGTTGTCAAACTCTGATCCCAAAATCCCACCTTTCAGCTCTTTGACAAAGATGAACACATGTTGTACCTGGAAACTAAGGTCGCCCAACAGCAACAGAATCTTCATCTGTTCAAAACAATGCTTCAACAAAAGGAAGTTTATGTTATGGAAGATGAGGTGAACATCTCCACTTATTGCTTTTGAAAACCCACGGTGTGGTAGTGTACATCTAATCACAGTACCTCTTAATTCGAGAGCTTTGATCTAACCTCGTTGGAACATTTGTAACAGTAGTACTAAATAATTAATTAACCACTTCCCTTGAGGGGCTTTTCAAGGCCAGTGAAGCAAATGATAGAAATAAACAAAACAGAGTTAAGAATCCCTTCTGGCGAGAGGCAGACGAGTTGCCTATTTTCAAGCGCAGCCGAAGATATGAACCAGGACTGCCCAGAAGAACTCCAACCCTAACCCTAACCTAAACCTCCAGACCCCACTATTTTACTGGCTTTAGCCCCTCAAAAACCAATTTTACTAGAAGACCAAACTGCAACGGGGTCTGTTTACCAGTCTTATTTCGCGTAGGCCAAGATATATCGCAATATGTGATTGGCCCATCATAACACATTACGTCAGAGGACATGTCTGCAACAGAGGACATAAGTGCAATGGTACAGATATAACACAGCGGGACCTCTCGTTTGGGAGGTCGCTATTCAGGAGACGCCTTCATTCGGAGAACTGAAAAAAAAAAAACCCTTTGTAATTTTTACCTCTATATAGGGAATTGATCATCAAGGAGAGTTAATAAATTATCGTATTCTCTAATCACAAGTGATGACCAGTATTGTAGCTTGTCAAAGGCGTGTATCAGCAGCGGCTGAGTTGTTTAATAATGACTATTAATAACTTCCCCGACCCAAGCTCCGGTCAGCGGATACCTCTACTAGTTAGGGGAAATTACTCTTTCTCGTGAGCGTGTCTCCAGAATATAGGTTCCACTTGTTAAAAGCAACAAGGAAGTGCATTCTATTCGTTCACTTTCACGCAAGATTTGACATGTTGTAAAACCTATAATACCCTCTTAAATGAATGTGTTCATACCTTTGAGAATGCAGCATATTCGTATCATTCATGGTAACATTTCTCCCTATTTGTCTACGTCTTTTCGATACCAGCTTCGACCCACACAACTTTTGGATGTATAATTATTTTCTAGAGCTCACTTTCGTCTTCACACCAGACTTGTAACTGTACGCGCTAGAGCTTAAAGTGTTTAAAGGAATTCAGTTATTCTCGTCTCCTTGGTAGTCTTGTTGCTCATGCGTGCTTTTGAAAGTCCCGAAAGGTTCCAGGTCTCCATCGAGTGCCGTTATTCCCTTTTTGTTTCTTAAAAAGGGTGGCGTTCCTGGAGACAAATTAGACCATTTTCTAACTTAAACGGTAAGACAAGTGTCAAAATAACAGCTTCTACAACACGCAGATGGTAGTTTTACAATTATTTTTCGCGGCCGAAAAAGCCTAAACGTTCCCGGGACTTTTGAGAAATGAGCAGCGGCATATCAGTTACAAGGGTAGACCGTGCAACAAACGTTAACAACCAAGTGTTGTCCTTTTCAACGGTGCTCATTTTTGGCACTGTTCGTGAGTTCCAAATGCTAGCCTTTGAATTTCTCTTTTATTGCGGTTAATTATAAAATTTTATTTGCAGAATGAGTTGCAATTAGAGCTTGACTCTTTGAGGCAACGAGTAGCAGAGGAGAAAGAGAAGAGTGAAGGTAGGGAATAATAAATGTAATCCAGCAGAAGTTTCCTATTAGAGCGGTTTTCAATTGAGTGTCGTAAAGTCATTACTCCGACCAATCACAGCAGGAGCAAACAGCGCAAGGAGCCAATCAAAATTCGTAGCAATCCCAGGCAGCTTGCTCAAAGCGCGGGAAAAATCGCGAGTGTAAGTCGCGATTGGTTTTGGTTTTCCTTCTCATTGGTTGATAAACTGGCGCGAGATTTTCAAGCCAATCAGAAAGCGTAGCAATCGCAATCGCATAATTACTTTCGACAGTCATTTGAAAACCGCTCTAACTACATGCACACAGGCCGACGATAGTCGTAATATAATTGCCTTGGGGGTCCTAGTTGGAAACAGACAACGTTTTTTTCTTTTTCTGATCCCAAGCTTGTGGCTCAAGAGTGTATGTGACATCCCGGCGTTTTGGGATTTGAATTATCTGGGTATGTGTTCTGGCGTTTAAGTGCTAATGAGCTAAAATTTGTTTTCTCCAGAGGTTACTAGCCAATTAGAACTGAGTCGAGAGGAGTGTGTAAAGCAGTCACAGAGTGTGGAAAGTCTAGAAATGGAGCTTCGACAAAGTAGAACTGCCGTTGAATCTCTCGAGCTTCAAGTCCAGCAGAGCGCTCAGAACCACAGTAAGGATCTAGAGGACAAAGACAAAGAGATTAGCAGTCTACAGGGAGCATTGATGGAAAGTAGCTCGGGTTTCGAGATGTTAAACGCAAGTTTCTCTGAGACAGCCACCCAGATGGAGCAACTTCAGGAACAGCTAGCTGCCAAGGAAGCTGAGGTGGAGAGGTTGCAGAAGGAGATGAGCGAGCAGGAGGCGAGCCTTGAACAGCTCAAGGGAAGTTATACAGAAGTCTGTTCCACTGTCAATGAAATGCAAACACTTTTGGCAGACAAGGAAGAAAGGCTGAGGGCTTTGCAGGCCAACAGAGATCAACAAACCGTAGAACTCGACTCTTTACACTCTATACATCACGAATTAGTCGAAGAAGTTCAGAAACTCAGGGCAGTTGTCGAAGACAAAGAAACAGAAATTGCACAGCTTCAGACTCTCACGGATGAGAAAGATATGAGTTTTGAGCACTTAAACACCAGTTTGATCGAGTCCAGTTCCCAGTTGAAAGGTCTCGAAGAAATTGTTCAGGCTAAGGAGTCCGAACTAAACGCCATGCAACAGAACTTTAAAGAGCAAGCTCTTAGTTGTAAAGAACTGACACAAGTGATATCAGAAAATGCCACAAAGCTTCAGGGCTTGCAAGAAGCACTTGTTGCAAAAGAAGATGAGGTTTCTGAGCTGAAGTCAACATTGGAAGAACGAGAAGCTTATTGCATGGAGTTGGCAACCCGGTGCGATGATTCTGTAGTTAAATTACGAGAACTTGAAGGAAACTGTGCCTCAAAAGATGTGGAACTGAAAGCAATGAAAGCTGCTTTGGAAGAGCAGAGATTACATAAAGAGCAGTTGAACCAAAGCTCCGCTGAATCAGAAAGGTACATAAAGGTGGTGCGAGATTCTTTGGCAGAGAAAGAGCAAGAGATCGATGCACTCCGGGCAAGCTTCGAAGAAAAGGATGCAACTATTGAAAAGCTAGGCTTGAGTTGTTCAGACGCGAATGTTCAACTCAGTGGTTTTCAAGAATTACTCCGTGACAAAGATGAAGGTGTCCAGATTCTTAAAAACACCGTAAAAGAGAAAGAGCAAGAGCATCAGCAGTTGAAGTCAAGATTAAATGAGGCAAACGGCCAGTTGGATGACATGAAACAGGATATTGCAAACAAGGACTGGGAGATTAGTTCTCTTAAAGGGCAACTTGAAGCTCTCCATTTAGATTGTAACGAAATGAAGTTCAGCTTCACAGAAGCCAGTTCCCAGACGAGAGAGCTCCATGATTCGCTCGCAGCCAAAGAGACAGAATTGACCGTGCTTAGAAAAAGCCTGCAAGACCAAGGGTCGAGCTTTCAAGAACTGACATCTCGCTTGACAGTGCAGAGTTCTCAAGTGCAAGAACTGACCAGCACTTTAACCGACAGAGAAAGCAACATCAGTGTTCTTAAAGTGGATTTGGAAGCAGAATTGGCGCGATATAATGACCTTGAATCTAGCCACAGGAATGAGGTTTCTAGACTGAAGGAAGTTATTACAGCGAAAGAGAGCGAAAACGCTTCTTTGCAGTGTGACATAAAAGAACATGTTGCCATCTTTACTGAGCTTAACACAAGCTATGAAGAAGCAACATCGAGTCTTAAAAGGCTTCAAGACATAATTAAAGAGAAAGAAATGGAATCAATTAATGTTAATGCTAGCCTTAAGGAAAAAACGTCCAGTATTGAACAGCTGAAAGACAACTACAAGGGAGTGACAGCTCAAGTGAATGAACTGCAAGAGTTGCTGGCAGCAAGAGAAGCTGAAGTTGGTAGGTTACAGTCAGTGTTAGACGAGAAGCTGGCAGATTTGGAGCAGTCACGTATCGGCTTTGCTGAAAACTCTAACCAGGTAAATCAGCTTCGAGAAATGCTTAAGAATAAAGAAGAGGAAGTTAGGCTGTTGGAGGCAAATTCTGGGGAGCGAAACGCAGTTGTTGAGCAACTCGAGTCTCGTCTCGCTGAAGCGAGTTCCTTTGCAAGTGAGCTAAAAAAAAGACTGGAAGAGAAGGTGGACGAGGCTAACTCATTAAATGCAAGTCTGAACGAACAAAGTTTCTACTTCGATTCTCGTGTCAGTGAATTGCACGAAGAAGTACTCAGTCTTCAGGAACAGCTTACTCGAAAAGATGAAGAGAACCTGGCGCTACAGACTAGTTTAGATGAAAGAAGCTTGAGCGTTGCAAACCTCGACACAAAGTTAAATGAGACGAATATCCAGCTTGAGGATCTCAAGGCTCAGTTGTCTGCAAGAGACATTAAGTTTGCTGCTATAAAGAAGAAAGCTCAGGCACTCAAGAAGTCCTATGATACTGTGGTTACTGAGAAAGAAAACAACCAAAAGGAACTGAATGAACTGAGAAAAGAGAAAGAGGTCTTCTTGGAGGAAAAGGAGGCCATGGAAATGTGTTTAGCGCAGTTAATTGAACACAAGAATCAGCTCCAGGCTAAAAATCAGGAAATACAAGAGCTTGAGAACAAACTTGGCCAAGTGGAAGGCTCTCTGCAGATTTCGTGCGAAGAGAAACAGCATTTTGCTGCCAAGATCAGCGAGCTTGAAAAGGAATTATCTGTGCTTCAGGAACAAACACGGCAATTAGTGAATGAACGTGACGAGTTTGACTCGCAGCTGAAGCAATCGGAAACAGAAACGGTAATCATGGAGACTTCCATTCATGAAGGCAATGAAAGGGTGCCCCTTGTTCAGTCTGAAAATGAGAGGGTCCAAACTGATGTGGATGATCTTAAGAAACAGCTTGGCTTGAAATCTCGAGAGGTCACTGATCTCACGGAAGTGGTAGAACATTTGAAGGGCATAAACGAAGAGGTGAGTAGGGCTGCCGAAAAAGATGCAGAACAGTTGAAGAAGAGGATTTTGGCGAGAGAAAAGGAGCTGCTCGAAGCTTCTGAAAATTTGTCCTCGAACGCGACTATGCTGGAGGAATATAAGGCAAAGCTGTGTGAAAGTGAAAACTTTTTTAACAAACTGAGGAATGATTTTGAGCTAGAAAAAGGTGACCTGCAAACTCAGCTCGAAGGAACTACCACCGAAAACGTTTCTTTGAAAAAGGATCTTTCTGAAAGTACAGCAAGACAAAACACTCTGGCCACAGAGTTAAATCTCGTCCAAGGAGACCTTGCAAGAACGAAGGATGAGCTAGGCAGAAAGGATGCCCAGCTAGATGTACTCCATGGAGAACTTTCTCAGTTGCAGAATGTTGTTAATGAAGAATTGGTGAGATCTCAGAAAGAAGAAGCGCTGGGCAATCAAATTCAAGCCAAGGAAACAGAGATTTTAGATCTTCAAGACAAGCTAAAAAAGCAACAGGGATTGTTACGTGAGAAAGAACAGGAAGTTGCGGAACTTAACAGTCTATTATTAGAGAAAAAACAAGCGCTTACCTTTGCAAATAGCAAAATCGAAGAAATGAGTGTGCACGAAAGCGAATTGGAGACATGTGTTGACAAAGGGGAAGAAACAACTGCCAGTTTACAAGCAGATCTTAGTGATGTCGCTTCTGAGTTGAGACGAGTTTCTCACGAGAAGACAACTTTGGAGTCAGAAGTATTCGACCTAAAGGACAAGCTAAGTTCCGCAAGTGAAGAGGTTACTTTGAAAAATGAACAAATCAAAAGCCTCGAGAAGGACAAGTCTGCCATGGAACGTTCGCTTGAGGAAATGTTCAGTAAGGCGCAACAGTTGTACAAAGAGCTGGAGAAGACGAGAGGCGACCTGAAGAAAGTTGAGGAACTTTCTAAAGAGCAAGAACTACAACTGAATAAACTGAAAAAAGAGCATAAAGAGCTCGAAGAAAAGTTAGTAACAGCTGAAGAAGGGGCTAGTAAAATGAAAGAAATGGAATCGATTTCTTCTGCTATTAAACAAGAAAAGGAGCATCTGGAGACACAATTAGATGAGACTAAGACCATGCTACTCGCGATCTCAACGGAGAAGGCAGCTGTGGAATCAGACTTGCATGCTGCCAATGAGAGGTTAAATTCTTCAACACGCGTGCAAGAGCGTTACGTTGCAGAGTTGGAGATTATGAAGAAAGAATTGCTCGACAGTGCAACAGTGGTGGAAACGTTACAAAGCAAGATCTCGAGTATGGAGCAAAGCCAAGATGCCACTGTTGTTCCGTTGCACGGAGAATTGCTTGATGGACCTCCTGAAAGAGAGACTCCGTTGGGCTCTGCTAGCGATGAAGTTACTGGGCTTTCACCCCCAGAACGACAACTGGTTAGTGAAATGGAGCAATTGCAATTGGAGAAAAAGAATGTTGAATCTGAACTTGCAAGTGCAAAAGAAAAGCTAAATGATTTGACTGTGCAACACGAATGGGTAACATCTGAATTGGAAAACTTAAAAGATGAGTTTGGCGAACAGGAAAAGGAACTACATAACATCAAAAAACAACTTGAACATAACAGACCCAGAGAGGACAGACAAGATGTCAACGCAAAAGAATATGGGGACAGATTACAGCTAAAGGAAGACGAACTTAAACAAATGCAGAGTAATCTCGAGGTCGTTGCGAACGAGAGGGTTGAGGAACTCTCCGTTGCCAAAGAACTCGAGAAGGCGCAAATCGCGGAGAAACTTACCAAGCAATTGGAAGATACCAAGGCTCACAAGGATGGAGTCATTGCCAAGTTGAAAGACAAGGTACGAGAAAAGGTTGAATTAAATAAGAAAAACCTTGCAGAGTTCAAACTAAAATTGGCAAATGTTCAAAAAGAGAAGGAAGAGGCATTACAGGAACTGCAATCTCAACTGGAGAATGCACAGAAACACAGGACGGAAGAAACAACTGCCAGTTTACAAACGGATCGTAGTGACGCTGCGTCTGAGTTAGCACGAGTTTCTGACCAGAAGACAGCTTTAGATTCAGAAGTTTTCGATCTGAAAGAGAAACTGAGTTCCGTTAATGGGGAACTGGATGCAATTAAAGCGGACTTGACAGGTGCAAGTAAAGAGATAACTTTGAAAAATGAACAAATGAAAAGCCTCGAGAAGGACAAGTTTGCCGTGGAACGTTCGCTTGAGGAAATGTTCACTAAGGGGCAACAGTTGTACAAAGAGCTGGAGAAGGCGAGAGGCGACCTGAAGAAAGTTGAGGAACTTTGTAAAGAGCAAGAACTACAACTGAATAAACTGAAAAAAGAGCATGAAGATCTCAAACAAAAGTTAGTAACAGCTGAAGAAGAGGCTAGTAAAATGAAAGAAATGGAATCGTTTTCTTGTGCTATTAAACAACAAAAGGAGCATCTGGAGACACAATTAGATGAGACTAAGACCATGCTACTCGCGATCTCAACGGAGAAGGCAGCTGTGGAATCAGACTTGCATGCTGCCAATGAGAGGTTAAATTCTTCAACATGCGAGCATGAGCGTTACGCTGCAGAGTTGGAGATTATGAAGAAAGAATTGCTCGACAGTGCAACAGTGGTGGAAACGTTACAAAGCAAGATCTCGAGTATGGAGCAAAGCCAAGATGCCACTATTGTTCCGTTGCACGGAGGATTGCTTGATGCACCACCTGAAAGAGAGACTCCGTTGAGCTCTGCTAGCGACGAAGTTACTGGGCTTTCACCCCCAGAACGACAACTGGTCAGTGAAATGGAGCAATTGCAATTGGAGAAAAAGAATGTTGAATCTGAACTTGCAAGTGCAAAAGAAAAGCTAAATGATTTGACTGTGCAACACGAATGGGTAACATCTGAATTGGAAAACTTAAAAGATGAGTTTGGCGAACAGGAAAAGGAACTACATAACATCAAAAAACAACTTGAATATAACAGACCCAGAGAGGACAGACAAGATGTCAACGTAAAAGAATATGAAGACAGATTACAGCTAAAGGAAGACGAACTTAAACAAATGCAGAGTAATCTCGAGGTCGTTGCGAACGAGAGGGTTGAGGAACTCTCCGTTGCCAAAGAACTCGAGAAGGCGCAAATCGCGGAGAAACTTACCAAGCAATTGGAAGATACCAAGGCTCACAAGGATGGAGTCATTGCCAAGTTGAAAGACAAGGTACGAGAAAAGGTTGAATTAAATAAGAAAAACCTTGCAGAGTTCAAACTAAAATTGGCAAATGCCCAAAAAGAGAAGGAAGACGAATTACAGGAACTGCAATCTCAGCTGGAGAATGCACAGAAAGACAAGACGGAAGCTCTAGAAGAGCTTAAGTTCCATCAGGAAATTTCCCAAAAGGTCAAGGAACAAGACTTGCAGGATCTTCAAATGCAACTCGCAAAGGCCGAGAAGGAGAACGAAGAGATAAGGCAGGAGCTTCAATCACAACTTGAACTTCAGACCCAAACAACAGAACAGCTTTCAGCTGCTTTGGATCAAGTCAGGGAGAAGGCCAGATTAAAAGAAGAGGAGATGGAAGCGTTAAAGACAAAGCTTGTTGATGTGGAGAATGAAGGAGAGCAGAAGGAGCTGAAATGGCAGGAGGCGTTACTGGATCTTCAGAATCTCAGACTGGAGATCGAAAAACGTGACCAGGAGAAGGTTGAGCTGGATATGCGCCTACAGGCCAGTGTTGGACAAGAGGAGTTTGACAAGTCAATCACGGACAGAAACAAACTCATCGCCAACCTTAAGAAAAGGCTAAAGGAAGAACGAGCAGCAAAGAAGGAGGAGCTAGTCAAGTTGCAGAGTTCTCTTTCAGAAAAGGATGCAGAAGCTGAACAGCTTAAGGTGATTAAACTTGTACCCCCTTACCTACCCGGATTGTCCTCGTTCAAGATTAAATCAAAATCAGTAAGTCTGACGTGAAGAAACAAACCTTTCTTCCTTTTTCCAAGACCTTTGTTATGCTACTACAAAGAAGAATTTTGTGCTGAACAAGCTACATCAGCAACCCTAACTGCGATTAGATATTAAACTCTGCTGTAAAAGCTCTCTAAAAGAACATGCTTTTCTTGAAAATGCTTCTGAACTTCTTCCCACTGTAAGGGCGTTGTCGTAGGGATTTTTCTTATGCTGCGTTGTGGTGTAAGCTGCACAGTTACTTGAACGACTACGTTTACTCAGCATGAAATTGCCTTTGAACTGGAAATGGGGTCTTTATGCATGTACCGGAAAGCATTGTATTTTGTTCACTTCGGATTGGTCTTTATTTGGAGTTGTTTGGTTTTGTTTTGTTTTGTCTTTTGTTTCTTTTGTTTTACGTCACCGGTGCTCCATTCATACAGAAAGAACCGAAAAATATGACCTGAGACGAAAAACCCGTGAAAAAAATCCCCAAAGTACTCAAGAGGTTTCCTCAGACTACAGAACACGGAAACATTCAGTAACTAATCGTTCTGTGCCATTTTTTCAAACGTTTTCGCTGTAGGTTTTGCATGCAGAGGAACTGTCTATAGTCAACAACAAGCTTCAAGCTATACAAGAAGATAACCAAACCCTGGAGGAGAAACGAGAAGCCCTGGAACGTGATCTGAGCAGCACAGAGGACGAAATGATGAACTTCAAAAGAGAGCTGGAAAAAGCAAGGAAAGAAAAGAATGATTTAGAGAGGAACCAGGAGCAGCTTAAGAAAGAACTAGACGAGCAAGGTGAGTGAGCATATCGCTGATGCCCCCCCCCCCCCCCCCCTCGCCCTCCAATAGACCTTATTCGTATTCCCAGGATTGGACTGGAACGAGCATACAATGGAGGCTCATGCGGGGGAAGTAATTTGTATCTGAAAAGATTTCCCTTATCAGCCTCTATTCCATGCTCGTTTCAGTGCAAACGAGAGAATACGAATATGGCCTATTGCGGCCTTGGGAAACGCTAATCTGGGAGTTATGTTAGGTACACATTCGAAGCGTCTCCAGCATACAGACATCCGGTCGGATGAAATATATTTCTGAAATCTTTGTGAATCACTGATTACCTCAACTTCCTTTTTTAGAAGTCGGGCGCTTTTAAGTACTCCCTTCAGAGTGCTCCTGTGGAGATTTTATGAACTGAACAGTTTACTAGAGTAACAAACCATGAACATCTTTTAGCAAAGAAACAAAAAGTATAGCTGCGAAAGAATTCAAAACCAATGGTTTAATTAACTGATCGAGGGGGTTTCAGAGGAAAAACATTGCTTACGGAAATCAATTTCTTAAGGCTTTTGCCGTGGTTATTTTGATACTTGCATGAACTGACTCCTGCGGTTCAAACCACAAATGGTGCGAAGCCACTTTAAGAACACTTGCCTTGCCTCCTTTGTTTTGGAGAATTTTAACTGACCACTGCGACATCACTAAAAAGAATTTAGCATAGCTGTCATTCCTGCAGCTTGTGTTCTTTCTTGGTTTTGAGTTGCATTACCCTTTTACATTTAAAGGAAGGAAAACACCTTAGCCCTTACTCGTTCTCCGTTCTCCTGTGTGTGATGTGCACCGAACCAGGGTTGCATGGCAGGAGTGAAATATCTCTCTGCATCTTAATGAATCCAAGTTGACTTTCCATTTTTTCAACTCATTGAGACATGCAGCTTCGTGTTAACCCACCGGTTTTTCTATCACTATATTTTCTGGTTTTGCTTGTCGCTTTTCCAGCCATTGTTTTGCCGACTGTTTGCGCTTGTGTAAACGGCTGCTCCAAATAAGGTGACTAATTTGTTGGTCGGTCTTCGCACTCATGCCTCGCCATCCCTGTATTTTACGCAAAGCATCATTTTGTCTTTCATTCCCTTCTCGGTCATTTTTTCACTGAGACAGGCAGCTCGCAGCTTCAAGTGATGATTGATATCTGCAATTGCTGTCAGTATTTTTGCTATTTTTTTTTTATTTAAGAGGTAAGTTGCTTTGCTTTTGCTTGTGCGCTTATATTGCTTGTTGATATTCATTTGCTCGGTTTTCTTGTCTTATACTACCTGCTTGCCTTTGTATGTGCTGTCCTCAGTAAATCGGTGAAAGTGCCTTGACGCTCTCGTTGCATAAGATTCTGGTAAATGCTGTCAAGCTAGGGGTCATACAATTGCAAAATTTAGCAATATTTGTATGTTCTCGGCCTTAGTGAATGTCTAGTCTCTCTTAATATTACCCACGTATTCATACCTCAACGCTGGAGCAGTTTTCTGTGTAACACGTCTCATATGACCAACGATAACATTTTAATAGAACTACTTAAACTAAAGTTTCGTCTTCTTGCAATGAAAACGGTAATTTGTAATCGCCTGTAAGAAAAAGTTGGAAGAAATCTTGCTACAGTTTGTGTCAGTTAATGCCAGTGGTAGCAGTTAACCAGTTACCAGCATATCTTGCGAAATGTTCACAAGTTTTTTCTATTTCTTGCTAGTGAAACCAGTTGCCAAAACTCTGCCCTCTTCCAATAAATGCGCCGAGTGAGCTATGTTCGGATCTTTCGAAGACAGACGCCTTCCTAAGTGGAGCCAAAGCAAAGAGTTTCGGTCAAATATCCTTGGGGGACGGACTAATGCCCGCTCCCAGGGCCGAGATTGCGTCGAAAGGAAATGCCCCGGGGCTCCCGTGGGTGTGGAGGGAATGGATACAACTGGAACTGACTAATGCGTTAATAGCAGCAATAACAGTCTTCTGCAGCTTGATTGTAATTTATCTCAGATACTGTGAACGTCTAACTCTTAATATGATAATCCTTAATGAGCATACGATTGGGAATTGATACCACTTATTGTAGAAGTTTTGTGGTAAGTTTTTCGTTTTGATCTCGCTTTTTAGTTTCTAGGCTTAAAAATTTGTGTACTTTCTTTGGCTTTCAGAAATTGACTTTACATCAAGTGTGGATGCCCTTAGCTCTCAGAAAGACAAAGCAGACAGACAAATTGAAGAATTGCAACAGGAAGTGGAAGCTCTCAATAAAGAAGTAGCGACGAAGGAAGAAGAAAAAGCGAATCAACAGGAAGAAAAACGGCTCCTCCTCAATGAAGTCCAGCAGCTGAGTGAAGCGGTTGAAACGCTTAAAGACAAAGACCTTGCTCTTGTAAGACTAAAGGACGAGTTGGTTCCCTTAAAGGATGATAACCTTAAACTTGTCCAACGACTTGCATCTGCGGAAGAGGAACTTTTCCAGATGAAAGAAGTGAATGAACAACTCCGGGCTGCAGCCCCTCCTATTGTTGAAATTGCAGCTAATGGGGACACTCTTTCTGTGTTAGGGGCTTCCACCGATGGTGCAATTGCCGCTCCATGTCATGAGCGGGAACTTGAGTCCGAAGTTGTTGTTTCACAGCAGGAAGCCATGCCTATTCTTCAACAGTCTATGCTATTAGATATGGACCCTTCAGAAATTCAATCGTCTGTGGAAGCCGCCAGCGTTGAAGAGTTAGAGAAAGCCAGATCTGAAATGTTAGAGATGCAAGCTGAACTCACGAAGGTCAATGGCTTGAATGAGAAACTGAAAGCTAAGGTTAGGGTGCTCATGAAAAAAGAAAGGGTCAAATCTGAGTCTGTTGGAGAATTCGACTCTAATGAGCTGAAGGCCGATATTGAAAAAGCTCGTCAAGACAAACTGACTGTGGAAAAGACAGCTCATGAATTGCGAAAAGAACTCGTTGATATTGTCCAGCAAAAAGATGGCATCATTGGAGACCTGAAAACAAAGATTCAGCAACTTTTAGAAGAGAAGTTGAGAAACGACGTACTTCTTGAAAAGTATGAAAAACGTGTAGCAGAGACAGAGAACGAAATCAAGAGAATTGCCGAAAATGCCCATGTGGAAGCTCAGGACCTTAGGGATCACTATGAACTCCTTAAAGAAGAAAAGGACATTCTAGAGAAGAGGATTCAGCGAGAAAAACTCGAATATGTACAAGAACTGGAAAACACGAAAGATGGATATGAAACGATTCTCAGTAACAAGGAGGCGGAGGTTGAAAAGTTCAAACGTGAACATGACAATGGCAAGGTCGAGATGGAACAACTTCGACAAAGTCTTCAAGAAGCACATCAGTCTTTAGACGAACTTAACAAGGTTAAAGTCAACTTTGATCACATTGTGTCTGGTCTTCGTGAGGATCTACAGCAAGCTCTGGATGAGAAGGCCGCTGCGGATCAACTTGCTCATGAATTCCGAGTTCAGCTCAAGAGGACTGAGTCTTCGACTGAACAGGACACCAGTGTGCAGCGAGACGTTGCCGCTAGTGTTGAAGACGTGTGGAGACCACGATTAACAACTGAACTTAATTCTGTTCAGGAGGATGCTGCGTCCTTAAGGGGAACGTTGGACAACGCAGTCAAGGACAAAGAAGGCCAAGAGGACATTGACGAAGGAACAGATATACAGGCTGCCACATACAGAAAAGACGGCGAGAGTGTTATGGACGAATTTCCTAGTCTCTCTGAAGATACACAGGTAACCTCGACTGACGTTGTATGGCTGCAGAATGAGCTTAGGAAAACATCAGAGTCAAACAGAAAATTGAAGGCAGCTCTTAACAAAAAGAGAATACGAACACGATCCGATAGTTTAAAGGAAGACGAAATGTCTAACGAAATAAGAGGTGAACTGGAAAGAGCTCGAGCTTCTAAAATTAACAGCGACAAGCAAGTCGCGGAGCTTCGTCTGGAGCTTGATGATTTCGTTAAAGAGAAGGAGAGAGTCGTAGCAGGTCTCAAATCCAGGATGGAGAAGGCACTGGAGGAAAAAGAGCGTGCAAGCAGTTTGATTGAAGAACAGGAAAAGCAGCTGCTTGAAAAGGACTCTGTTTTCTGTGACCTGACAGAGCAATTTGAGTCATTGAGTTCAGAGCATGTTGCTTTGAAGAAAGACTTGGAAGATATGGAAGAGGTTAAATCTGAGTTAAAAATTAATGCGCAAGCAAACGTGGAATTAGAAAATTATCTGCAATATAACCAATCACTTGTCAAGGAAAACACTGGACGAATATCTGAATTAGAACTTGAATTGGAAAACGCAAAGGAAGAACATATAAAAGAAATTAGGCAGATAAAAGAAGAGCACAATGGGCTACTTTCTGTGAAGCAGAGAGAGGCTGATGAAGCTATCTTAGAGTTAAGACAAATCAATACGGAGCTGCAAGATAGTCTTCAATCCATTAGTGATAAAAGAGATGTCATCGAAAGAGAGTTGGCAGAAACTAAAACTAAACTGGAGCAAATTGTGCAAGACTCGTACCCGGTTATTGAACAGAAAGACCAGAGGATTCAAGAGCTCTTAGCTATCATGGAAGTCAAACGGATGGAAGCCGACGAAACCATTGCACAGTTGGAGGGAAGTGAGAACAAGTTACAGGAACAGGTTCAAGGTCTGGAATTATCCAGTACGGAACTAAAGAAACAACTTGAGGAGATTCATTCAGAGCTGGAAAAACAGAAGCTACAATCTCAACATCAGATTGATGGAAAGGAACGAGAACTGCAAGAAGAGAGACAAGGTCACGAGCAGCAAATGGGCCAGTTCGAAGAGAAGTTCCAAAAATTATTAGCGCGAAGCCAGGAGAGTATCAGTAAACTTGAAGAAGAACTCGCTCAAGCAAACGCGGAGGTCCACAGTTTGAAAGGAAAGATCCAAACTGTAGATCACGAAAACCAGAATACTGATAGACTACAAAATAAATTTGATCACATTATGTCAGGTTTGCGGGAAGATCTTCAACAAGCAATCGATGAGAAAGTAGCAACAGACGAACTCGCTCATGAATTTAAGGTTCAGCTTGAAAACATGAGAAAGTCAATGCCAGACCTTTCCAACGAAGTCGATGTCAGTCCACCGCTTCAGGAAAACACAATTTCTGAAATGCTGGACGTGGCACAGCGCGAGCAGCCGGATATGAGAGCGGCGCTTGAAGCAACTTTGAAAGAAAGAGATGACCTGCGAATTCAAATTAATGCTCTTGAGCTCTTGCTGGCAGCGAAGAATGAAAAAGAGCCTTTCTCTGGTGATGATGCTAATTTGAAGGATGATGAGAAAGAAAACAAGGAGAAGGTTGTAGAAGACGTAATTTTGCACAGTTTTGAAAACAATCAACCTTCTCCTGCTCCGGCGAGTGGAGCGGAACTAGAATTACAAAATCTCAAGAATGAAATGCAACGGGTGAAGAGCGCCAATGACAAGTTGAAGTTAAAGCTACGAACCATGATGAAAAAGAGGGTAAAATCGGACTCTGGCGATGAGGATAAGAGTGTGCGAGGTGAATTGCAAAATGAGCTTGAAAGCGTTCGTCAGGAAAAGCTTGAACGAGAAAAGACTTGCCAGGAATTGCGAGTTGAACTTGATGCCATTGTGCGTCAGAAAGAGAATATAGTAAATGAGCTAAAAGGAAAGATGGATGAGTTGGCCACACAGAATGAAAAGAGTAATAGTTTGGTTGAAGATTTGGAAGAGCAACTAAAGCAGAAAGAAGAACAATTGCTAGCATTGCTGAATGACGTTCGGGCTGTAGAAAGTGACAACGATCAGGCTTGGAAAAATGTTGAGGATTTGAGAGGTGAAAACGCAAACCTGTGTAGCGAGATAGAGAACCTTGTTTTGCAAAGAACTGAAAACGAAAAATGTTCTGGTGAACTTAAAGTTTATTATGAAAGGCTTGCTGAAGAGTACGGGTTTTCCTTGGATAAGAAAGACAAATCAATCACGGACCTCGAGAATCAGCTAGAAGACCTTACAGAAAAATATAAGACGGAACTAAGAGCCACAAGGGATCAGCACGAAGGGATAACATTTCAAATTCAAAGTCATGCTGACAATTTAGAAAGAGAGCGTTTATCGGCCAGCAAAGAAACAGAGCAATTAAAGAGCCAGTTACGAGATCTTAAGAACGAAAAGGAGGACATCCATAAACTCCAGGTCAATTTTGACCATATTGTTTCAGGCCTCCGAGAAGATCTTCAGCACGCTCTTGAGGGCAAAGCGGCCGCCGACGAAATTGCTCATGAATTTCAATTACAATTGAAGCGTTTAGAGAAGGAATCAGGCAAGCGTAGCGCCCAGTATGAGGATGTAGCGGTTAATACATCGGACATGGAGGAAAACGAAGAGAAATTGCGGCAAAGGTTGGATGAGGTGCAAGTTGAGGCTGATAGCTTACGGGAAACTTTGGAATCTTATCAAGGAGAGAAACAGGAGCTGGAGAATAAGGTGAGAAGTTTAGAAGCTTCACTTGAAGAGAACGAAACGCTGAAAGTCAATGCGGGAAAAGAAGAGGAAGATGGAGAACAGGGAAAAAGGTTCTACAATTCACTTGTTCAGTCACGAGAGTCAACTCAAGCTGTACCGTATGAAAGCGAGACATTGTTGAGTTCATCAATTCCACAGCTTGTTTCGTCCGACAGTTCTCCTGATATGGAAGACGTTCGGAAGGTCAGAGATGATCTGTCGAAAGTGCAGAGTGAATTGGACAAGGTCAAAGCAGTCAACGAGCGTCTAAAGACCAGGTTAAAGGTACTGATGAGAAAGACTAAAGGCGGAAAAGTTGAGGAGAGCGGAGAGGAACTTCATGCTGAGCTTGCTAAAACACGCCAAGAAAAATTGGCCACTGAAAGAGCAGCGCAACAGTTAAGAGTTGATTTGGATGAAATTGTCCGAGAAAAGGAAACAAAGATCAGTGAGCTAAAGACTGGGATACAGCAACTTCTCACGGAGAAAGAAGAGACTAATAGCTTGCTGGAAAAGAAGGAAAAGCTTCTCTTGGAGAGAGACGCTGCAGTCAGTACCCTTGCTGAACAGTTGCATTCACTGGGTGACGAACACTATCGCGTCAATCAGACTCTAGCTGAAACTAACTTAGAAAACACAAATCTAAAGGCTTTCTTGGAACAACTGCAGTTGCAAAAAGTCAAGGCCGAAAGGGAACTTCAAGCAGCGACAATAGAACTAGAACGGTTGCTTGAAGATGATCGGCCTTTGCTTGAGGATAAAGACCAGCGAATTTCCAGGGTAGAGGCAGAGTTGTCAAGTCAGAAGGAATTGTTCGCTATTGAAATGGCGAGCTTGAAAGATCGGTACGATGGCGCCATATCCGAGCAACAGAATCATGTGAACAATTTAGAGCAGGCTCTTGTATCTGTTAATGCGGAAAATGAGAAGCTCAAATCGCGTCTTGGCGCCGCGGAAGAAAGTCTCGAAGATGTAAACAAACTAAGACTAAACTTCGATCACATCGTGTCTGGACTTAGAGAAGACCTACAAGGGGCACTTGAAGGCAAGGCTGCTTCCGATGAGATCGCATACAAGTGTCAAATGAAACTCAAACGGCTTGAGAAATTGTCCTCGTCTTTCGAAGTAAAATTGGAAGATGTTTGCGTTGGCACAGAAGAATTGGGCGCTCATTTCTCACCAAGCAGAGAAGGAGGGCTTGAGGAAATGAGGACAGCCGTGGATCGTCTTAAAGAAGAAAAAGAGGAGTTAGAGGAGAAGGTTTTTACTCTTGACGAAGTTATCCAAGACAGGGAAGGTAATCAGAAATTTAGTGAAGTTGTGTTCCTTGTAACGTACTAAAACATCAAAGCTTACGATGGTCTGGACTTGCACATGTAGCAAATCAAGCTTTGTATAGTGTTTAAAAAGGTTTTCCGAACAGCCAGTTTTTTCCCCTTCTTGTACGCGAGTTTGCTGCCTATATTGGATTAGTCGAAGCTAAAACTTTACTCGTAACCTGTAATTACAGGGAGGCACTGGGCCAAGTTCTTGTCAATCGGTGGAAAGGCGCGCTCTTCTGATTCCCTTTATGGCCTTAGACCACTATTCACCTTGCCTCAGATACTTGCGACATCTCGTGTGGGCGG
>BLFK01000113.1:1595598-1617426 GCA_014634185.1 Astreopora myriophthalma | reverse complement strand
GGAGAGGGGCGCCGAGTCGACATAAATCTCATGCCATATGCTGCAGACATTGGTCCATCCTTGTGGCCAATTGTCTCGCTTCTGCGCTTGACTATCCCTACACAGCAGGCGGTGAGGTAAAGAGCGAACTTGTTACTCTCTTTCATGGACATTATTCCTGTCATCTTTTAATCCTTTTATTCTACTGAGAACTTTATTTTTGGTGGTCGTCACAAAGCCCTGGAATGTCAGATTTTTCTCTTCTTGGTGTTAGCCGAAGGCTGAAAGGCAAAGACATTGAGGAAAGTTTGTGGCCCACATCGAAACTCTGTGCCTTTGTGCCTTTTATAGGTTTTTTTCTTGGTACTCCGGTTTTCCTCTCTTCGAAAGAAAAAGGTGACCTGCAAATTCGAATTAATAGGGAGCTTACGAAAAGACGATGACGGCCACGAGGACGCCACAAAACGATAGGTTTAGAGAGCAAAAACAATGGCTCTGCACGAGCGTTTTACATTTCAGTACATTTCGTTGCCGTCATCTCCAAAATAACGACGTGGAATGACCGAATTTAAGGTTCTGTGAAGGACGTTTGCTCATGACGCTGAATTTTCAGTTCTCTCTCTACGCTTCTAACCCGCTCATACCAGTTTAATTCCTTCACAGTTACTAAACATTTTAAATGCGCAACGACATGAAATAGTTGCGTAGTGACACGAATAACACGAAGATGTATTTTGAAATGAGGTCCTCGTAGCCGTCGCCGTCGTCGCTTCGTAAGCTCCCTAATCATTCCTCATAAACCAACATTTCCAAATTCCAATTCAATCTGCAGTGCACGGTTGTTGTGAGCTCCTTGGTGCTCCATCGTTAGACCAGAAGTTTCGATTGTCTCATTTAGCCTTGGCTCATCAGTTTACGGTGTTATCTGAATTTAGAATAGAGGTCCCGCCAAATAATGGCCAATCAGATTGGATCCGAAAGCCACAACGCGTCTCATTGGTCCGCAACCAAGAGCTGTGCGGAGGATTGCTCGTGCTAAATGCAAACCATGCCACAACTCTAGCAGCAGCCTTCTAAAAATAGGTGAAACCGGAAACTCATGGGCCGCATTCTATTCCAGATCGAGACTTCTGGGTTATGGACTTCTGGTTGAACCAACAAAAACAATTACATTACAGTTTTTTTATTCCACTCATCAATTGTAAGATCATGGAAGTTTATTAAAAGTATTTCCCATCATCACCTCTGTGAACCCTGTTTTCTTATTAATCTTTGTTTTCCTTCACGAAAATCGTGCCTTGGCTCTTAACGCACAGGCAACTATCTCTGAAGTTTATTTTGGGAATCCGAGATTTTTGTTTATTGCTTTTTGAATACTGAATAATTTTCTTATTGTTAGTTTGTCACTCGTTTTGTCTTTTCGTTTCATCCTTAGGTGAAATCGAAGAAAAGCAACGGCAAATTGAAAACATGGAACTCGAAATTGAAAGACTAACAACAGAGCATGCGCAGTCCACGGAACAACTAATTAGTGAAGTAAAGCTGGCTGTGAAAGGAAATGAGGAGATGAAGCAAGAAATGCAAACAAAGTTCGACGCCGCCCTTGTGGAGAAGAACAACGAATACGATCAGCTTAAAGAGCAGTTCGCTTTGCTGAAGGGGAATAATGCAAAAGAGGTTTGTATTAATTTGAAGTTCTGGTATCACTTAAGCTCGACAAAACGAACGAACGAACGAAACTCATTACCAGTCGGCTCAACAGTCGCACACAACAGCGCAGCTTTAGCTTTGTCGAACGGGGTGTTTAATATATTTAAGGTTTTCGTTAATTTTTTTCCAATCACATTATTCTTCACCCTTCATAGTTCACTTATTGCATTTTATTATCTCTGAAATTATTGGTCACTATGTAGTACATACATGAGCCCGTAACCCGGAGGGTACAACTCCCAAACTGGGGCTACGTCACGGCGTTTTCACAGACCGAGCTATTTATAGATAGGTTTTTCCCGCGAAATGGTCAATTCCAGTCCGCACGCGTCCAAACAATTAATTATGCAAGGCTCCTGATACTTGTAAATATATTTGATATATAGTATCCTCGAACTAACGCAAGATTGATTTTTCTCTTTCTTGCAGAAAGAACAGCTTGAAGGTGAACTTGCTGAGAAACGTCAAATAATAGATCAACTTAACGAGGAGATTAAACACTTCAGAGCTGGAGTGGTAAATAAATCCGACGAAGAGAAGCTCTACGAAGAACTTCAAGCTAACTATCAGATGCTGGAGACTGGTAACAACAAACTCCGACAAGACCTGTATATGACCATGAAAGAGAAGGAGAATTTGCTCGTGAAACTGAAGAAGGACTACGATCAAATTTTGGCCTCCCTGAAGCTGGAACTCAAACAGAGCAGGGAACAGAATCTGGACAAGGAAAAGTTCATCCATAATCAGAGAGTCGAGGTGGAAAGTCTGATGAGGGAGAAAGACTCATTAATTGCAAAACTACGAGAAAAAGGAAACGTTACCAGAGAAAGTCTTCAAAGGACGGACGATGATGGGGCAGAGACCGATGAGATGAACGAGCTGAGGAACGAGGTGAACTCTCTGCGAAAAGAATGTCAAGTCTGCAGGATGGAAAAGGACAAATTGTATGATAAATTTCACGAAGTAGTCGAATCTCTTAGAAAAGAACTGGAAAAATCACTCAATGAAAAGGACAATCTGGCTCAGAAAACCGAGGAAACTTTGAATCAAAACCGCGAACTTCAGCAGTCGCTACTCGAGAAGCAATCGGCGCTGACCAAAGCAAAAGTGCAGTTCGAACACATTGGAAAAGGTTGGAGAAATGACCTTGAAGCTGTAAGGGCAGAAAAAGAACAATTACAGAGACGGCTTGACGAACGAGTAAACCAGGTAAAGAGTGTTGACGGACATGTCCCCCAATCTCCCAAGTCCTAGAAGTTCCAGCTTGTGCAATTGCCCAAGAAGCACACCAGTACATAGTTACCGTCACATTACAGGAGTTATTATTTAACCAAATCGCAAAACTTGTTCAGTGTTGCTGTATATCAAGACAGGCGTTCATTCACTATTAACGAATGTTTATCAATCGATAGTGGTTACCAGTCTTCTTAATTTAGCTGATGTGTTTCTTTGCTTTCAGAGTGTCACCATTGATATTCCTTTCGATAGCGAAGAACCTGTGGACACCATAGAACAACTCAAACTGAGGTTTGCTGAATTTTGGGGCTACTCTCTGTTATGTTGTGCAGCCATTTACGGTGTTTATATGTGCGTATAAGTGTGAATTATCAGTTGCAGAATCTCTTGGCTGATAGCATGGTCCCTGTTTTAGGTTGCAGGAGGTGGAGGAATTATATGCGGCCAAATGTCGTGAAGGCGAGGTGAGTAGCATTTCCTATTATCCGTGGTCTATACCCAAATAAAGTACACTTACGGATGAACTGAAAAAAACAAAACAAAAAACAAAACAAAACAAAAAAACGTAGAAGTAAGGGAGCTTGAGTTCTGAATGCATTTTATGTAGTTCTTGAATTTTCCATGAACAAGCCATCATGACTATTTATTGTTATCTATTTATTAAACCATATATTACATATTTAGTAGGTTAACTAGTTACTGAGTAGTTCCTCTTCATAATTTTATTTAATGGATTTTTGCATGCATATTCTTCGAAAGTTACGTTTGTGGGATAGTGTCCCCAGTTAGTGCTCTGTAACTGCTATCGTCGTTTAATGCGCTTGGAAACTATTCTAATTAATCTGCTGGATGTTCTTATACATAGGGGTTATTCACCAGCCGGGAGGTCCGAATTGGGAAAAACTGTGCCCAAGGTGTTGGATAGCGGTACTCAAGACAGAGGGCA
This sequence comes from Astreopora myriophthalma, assembly GCA_014634185.1. Lineage (NCBI taxonomy): Eukaryota > Metazoa > Cnidaria > Anthozoa > Scleractinia > Acroporidae > Astreopora > Astreopora myriophthalma. The sequence goes on along the minus strand of BLFK01000113.1, from coordinate 1,613,555 downwards.
CAGTTTTTCCCAATACGGACCGACCTAGGCTGGGGAATAAAATTTTTATTCTTTTCTAAACCACAACGATCTATCTATCATCTCATATCCAACGCGCACTCGTGGAATAATTGTTAAATATAAAGCACGTGCGCTGAGTGTCGATCAAAGTCGTGAACTTAAAGGTCACAGTACTTTCTGGATGTACGATCCAACAAAACGCACTAAATTGCGGGATTGCAGGAAAACACCTTTGTACCTCATCTTCAACTCGGTAAAATAACAAAAGAGCACATTGCGTTGTCTCGTTCTTTAGAAACTCAATTAAAACTCACTCACGAGTTTTCCGTTTTGAGCACGCGCATTAGGTTTCGAGGTCGAAATTTTTCCAAGTGCGCGTGCTCAGAACAGAAAACTCGTACTTCGATCGAAAGGTCGCTAAGAACCGTAGGTGAATGCATCTATTCTATCCTTTATCGAAAGCCGCTCTGATATCGCTATGGTGTTCAGTTGTCGATAGTGTTTTAGGAAGAAGTTAAGCGTAACTTACTCAGTACGTCCATGGAACTGTTGCTGTTCGTTGTAGATATCCGTGCAAATTGAAGATGTTGGAAGTCCTTCAAAGGAATTCGCCACAAAACATCTTTATTCCTCCCCACGTGTCAGTAAGTGTCAGCCGCAAACAATTTCTTTTATTCATTATTATTTGTCTTGGTTTTGTACATGAAACATAGTTTTTACGAGACAAATGTATAACTGTGAACGAAAGATGAAACTGCTCAAGTGATCCTCTGTAATTCACTGACATTGCATTGGTTTTTCTTTTTCTTCTTTCAACCATTCGAAGGTCGACAATCCAGCTCTTTTGGCAGCCACCTGGGGCGTCTTTTTAAGCGAGGGTAAGTATACACGCTAGTCGCTAGTTTCCGTCACTTCTCAACTCTTTCTCCACCGAACTCAATTCAGTTACTTTGACCTTTTCTTCCCCCTTTCTTTCTCCAGGTCGCCTGTCTCACTGAGTTCGCCGCGTGGTGTTCGCAAGGCAGCCCTTGCCTTGTATTTTGTTTCTGTTCATCTCCTTGCCTTCATGTACATCTTTCAAGTCTTACTTTAGATTTCCCAGGTGAATTCAATGTGCCAGATTTGTTTGTCAAGGAAAGTTTCGTTCTTGTTATGGCACACAATGGTATTCACGTATTTTTTAAGCCCAACGTGTCAAACGCACAAGTTTTAGAATTTCTAGGGAGTGGAGAGATTAGGCAGCAAAAACCTCTTGGCGCTGCGTTTCGTAGATACTTTGAAAGTGCGTTTGCGCCGCAAAGCAATTTAGCAGCAGTCACATGAAAAGAAAGGCGCACAATGCCGAAATGCGAACAATACGAACTCTAAATTGTGTTAAAGCCAAAAGGCAGATTGTACAACCTAATTCCAAAGGCAAGTCGAGATTTAAAATGGGTTAAAACTCCGGGTGCGGGTGGGGGGGGGGGTATCCTCTAGGAGGGTCTGGGGTATGCTTTCCCAGAAAATTTACTGAACTTTGTGCTCTGAAACACCATTTGTAACCCTCTCAGAGGACAATTTTTTCAAAAACGCCCTTTTCCTCAATAAACTAGGGAACAGCTCATTACATCGTGTACGCCACCACTAAATTTGACTCAGTATTTTCGTTCCCACACTTCTTCGCTCGAATACAAGGAAAGGCTACCAAGCCGGCATAAACATCACAATATACACACTATTATATATGAGATGTTTGTTATTTCTTTTAAGCCCAGGAAGATAATTTCGTCAAATTGTCGGAAATATCTTCCTAGGCGTGTTGCTCGTGGGAGCATATGTCAACATGGGGAATTTTTTGTTGTCCATACCACATACACAAAATCGGGATGGTTGGGTTGTCTAAAAACGAATGAAAGAAATTGTTTCATCCATTCAGCTGTACCAAGTGGACTCAAAGGGAAGGAAAATGAAATCGTAAAATATTGGAAAAGAAGGAAGTGTCTTATCCAGTTTATTTAATTGGCTCCTTGCCTGGCAAGGCGTTTTTATTTGAATTCTTGTACATCTAAGTTTAAACATTGCAAAGAAATACAAACAGGGTTAAACTTCATTGTTACTCATTAGACATGGTGACCACTCCTCGTTTTTGCATTTGAAGCCAGCGACGCACTAGGCGATTCTGTTCGCCGATCGCAGCGATTTTGATCGCGAGCGAAAATCGCCAGGGAATTTCGTCGCTTGCGTGGTACGGGCACACCTGTCGATTTTATACGCCGATCGCAGCGAATTTCCACTCAACTTTTGATCCCAGGCGTCTCCCAAAATAAAAATGAGTCAGTCGTGATAAAATTGTAAGGTCTTGTTGGTTGAATCGTTCAGCAATTTGCTGCGACGGGCGTAAAAGATCGCAGGAGCGGGCACACTTGGCGAATTGCGGCGAATTTAATCGCCGATATCTGACATGCTAGATGTCGGCTGTTTTATGCGCCGATCGCAGCGATCGGCGCATAAAATCGCCTAAACACTTCGTTGTTTGTCTCCCGAAGTGTTTTCGTCTTAAGAGTATGGCGGGTAGAGTCGTTGGCCGGACACTGCTTCTGTTCGCATCAAACCGTATTTCAGGAATTTGATAAAGGTGTATTGAAATTGCTAGTAACAAATATGAAATAACTGTTTCCTCATTAGCCATGTTTACAACCACTTGATAAGCTGTAATACAGCGAAAAAGCTGTCCAACACCGCAATGAATGGCGTCACAATTTCATTTATAGTCTTGGAAGCGCTGACTGTCTGAAGTTAGTTTTTACGTCCATGATTGATGATAGGCACCGACAAAAACTCTTCTGATGCCCCTGAGCATTCTTCATTTTCCCCGTAGTGTTAAAAGGACAACCAGGCTCATTCATTCCTGCATTTGTTTTTCTGTAAAGGTGGTTTAGAGCATTTTGCGTCTGCGTTCATAAGCCCTGAGTGGTGGCGGAATGCAAACCGACACCTTACCAAGGAGCCACAGGTTATGACTGCCCCACCACTGTATCTAGACTCGTGTATGTAGACTTGTTAAGCAGAGACCTCTGAAACTTTGCATTCCCCGTGAATATCCGCCAGTTCGTTGGATTCAAAACTAATAACGACGTGATGATTTCCTTTCATTGTCGCAGTGAACTCAGCCTCCATTGTAGCCTCTTCTTTGACACCTACTGGACCCCTGGAATATAATATTTCTCATAATTACTGGATTGCCGTCGAAATTTGAATTCTCAAAGAACGTACCTTGTATACCCTGCTCACTCATTCTAGAGAAAGGGGTTTTGTGGTGCACAATTAGTATTATAACTTGCAGCGCACGGTTGAAGAAACAAGCGACTTTTGTCAATGCTCATGACGGATATGATTGGTTTCTAAACAAATATGAATCAATTTGAACGGGTTTAAAAGGAACCTTCGTTGCGACAAAGAAATCTAAGTTTAACCATGCGAATGTCAATCAACAACAGGGTGGCTCGTTTTCCCACTGCTGGTCAAATAGAACGTGTTCGTGTCCTTGTCCGTGTCCATGTTGCCGATTGAGTCATAAAGTTGAACCTGTTTTTTTACCCAGATTAAACTGGTTTTAGCTGCCAGTGTAGGCACTAAGAGAGAATTTCAGTTTATCACAGCTTTCTTAACACTTAAACTTCGTGAAAGCGCCCCAAACTGCTTTAACTGGCTTAGCAAACGCTCTTTTCCGTTTAGCACAATACTCACGTAAGATCAATGACCAGTGTCTTTGGTTTCATGCGAGTGGACTCCAAATGAAACTTTCCTTTTGTGAGAGGTATCGGCAAGGGATTCATGAAGGTCGCTGTTACTGTCACTGTCTCACCTACCGCCAGTTCTGATGCAGACGCCTAGAAAAGGCAAATAAAATTATTGCTGGTGAATCGTGCCCCTTATAAACGGACACTAGTTAAAAAAAGACTTAGTGACCTATAAGCTTGCGTCGTCTTCAAAGGATAAAAAAAGAAGGGATAAAACAACTGGGGACCCTTTTGAAAATTGTCGTTCTTAAGGCATGAGTCAACAAAGTACGCCAGTAAATTCGTACTTGTGTACACATGCACGTGTCATTTAAAGTTTTGGCGGCAGAGCCGACAAGCGAGCACCGAAGCCGCGAGGAGAATGGGGAGTGGGACTTTTCTCGCGGCTTCGCCGCTCGCTTCTGGCGGCTCCGCCGCCAAAACTTTATTTCGCGCGCGCCTACAATACCGCCAGCTACGCAGGCTAGACATGAAAAATATTTTACCGAGCAATTGTCGTAGTACGAACACCGTTTCACCTCTGTCGTCACTCACACAAAACTCATGCGTTGTGCAATCTGATTATTAATGAGTATTAATGAGTATTACAAAAACAATCATTAAAACTGCACCTATCCTCAAATGTTTTTCTTTGTTTAGTTTCATCACTTATGTTATTTTCTCCTCAAAAAATTTCGCTTTTAATGCGCCGTCGTTAAAAGCTGACAAAAACCAGCGGTCATTTACCCCACGACCGAGCTCCTAGCGAGAGCCATCGGTCTGTTCCCGACATGACGTCGCAAACTGCTTTCAAATGCAAAATTCTTTGAAAACAGGACTGAGCAAAACAATCTTTTGTGATGTCATAACAGAAATAGACACATACCCCTCACTGCCTCGGCAGTAAGACAAATGACTGCCAGTTTTATTAACACAATGGGATTTGTGGAGCCCGTAACATCGAAATCGTGAGGACAAAAGCCTTGATATATATATGTGTTACGGCGTTGAAATTCAACTTTTGCGAAAGAGAATATTTTGATGTAGGTGGACTTTAAACAAATTGCAAGTCTAGCTAAGTTACCGTCACTTTGAGAGAAGGTTTTTCGAGTTCAACATCCTTCTGTGTGGCAAAGGACTGCTTTGTTTCCGGCACTGAGCCCTTGACATAAAACTTGATCGACTCGCAGGCCTTTAGCAAATCGATGTATTCGTCTGGCTCAATCGTAAGAGTTAACCTTTTTTCTGAACAAAACAAGGAACATTATCAGAGATCACGAGATTCCTAGAGTCCAGGGTCCAATGACACTATGTCCATCTAATTAGATACGGGAAGATTTTGATAAGCGTCACGGAGTGTCCTCTTGCTCTTCTCAGGTTGAACGTGACTTGTGTCCAGAAGTACAGGCAATAAACGTCACAAAGTGTCCCCCAAACTGTGCTTTTCAAGTAAACATAAACAGTTGCATTTACACTAATCTAAAAATAACCCTAACGCTAACGCTAACCTTATTGTTTAAAATAGGCACTAGGCGCTTAGACTTAACGGGACACCTCGTGATCAATATCAAAATTGAGCGTGCATCTAATTAGGTCCAATTCTGGACATAAGCGGGGAACAAAGACAAATCATCTCAGGGAACAAGAGAACAGAAAGCATTTTAGGGATAAAAAAGCTGGGAGAAAGTTCGGAATTAATTTCGGGAACAAGGGAAGACAACCAAATTTTTTAAATGGAACAAGGGAACAAGGACACCCCCCCCCCCCCCCCCCCGGAGGGGCTCAGAACAGGCGGACATGAACCACTCGCGCCAGGAACGTTGGCTGAGGATAACCGAGGCCCTCACGCCCCCCACCAACGACAACCGAGGCTCCCACTTCCCACCCACCAGTCCCCCAGTTGCCTTGGTTTTCAGCACAGCCGCAGGAGTTCTTCTCGTCAGGAATCAGTAAGCAGGGAGGACAATGTACTATTTAAAGTGCGTTTTCGTGGTTTAAGTTGATCCCTTGACACATGCAATTCTTCTCCCCTGCAGAGGAAGACCGACAGGAAATGGATACTTCTTACATTACCTTCTTTCGAGTTCAGCATAAATTTCAGTTTGTATGACTTCAACTTCTTAGCGGGAACACCGGTGTAAAAGCTCATCACCGCCGTCAAGTTTACTAAAACCTCTCTGGTTACTTCTGATTTGCTTTCCACGACAACTGTGGTATCAAAACCGTTTCCTGCATGAACAGTGTCTTCTACCTCTACACGAAAGTCAATGTCTTCGGCTTGGGACTTGTCGTAGAGCTCGTCTTCGTATTTTTCACGAGAGCCGAAGGCGAAGGCAAATTCCACAGCTTTCCTTTCTTCTTCAGAGCCTGAAAATCCAAGTGGATACAACGTTTGGATAGTTTTGTGCGTTCGAGTTTTCTATGAGTCAATAGATAGTCAACGAGGCGCGTAGGGCCGAGATAACTATTTAACTCAGAAAACAACGAATAGTATGTGAGTGAATTTCTGCTAATACTATATATAAAAGTCATGTTACCCTTGAGTCAATTTTTCCTTATTTTGAATTCTGTAACGGACTTTTACGCTCAAAGAGCAACTGACGTGCGGATCAAAGTAGGCTGCAAAGCCACCTTCTAGAAAAACCGCTGTTTCCCTACTGGCTCCAAATAACACCCAGCCGTCGGTTCTCAGTGGACGACTAACTAAAGTAATGGGTAATTATCTTTCGATGTGTTGCTAAACGCGCACGAACTCTATCTGGTTATCTTACTGCTAAGGAAAAGGTGATTTAACGTTCGACTGTTTGACAGAACACTTATAGGCTCCAAAATAAATTTAAAGAAATGGAAATTTTTACTAGCTTTTAGTGCAAGTTCATTTAATTATCGCCAAATCAGTTCGCCTTTTTATGGAAAACTGCACGACATTATAACGTCCAACATTGCCGCCGTCCCGAAAGCATTGGTGCGAATATCCGCGTGGACGCTTCTATCGTTTTTAAATTCTCATAATATATTTCCAGCTTTTCCAATAGACAATATTCGTATTCTCAGGGTTGCACTGAAACCAGCATGGAATAGAGGCTGATGCTGAGGAATCTTTCCAGATGCAAATTATTTTCCTCGCATGAGCCTCCATTGTATGCTAGTTCCAGTCCAATGCTGAGAATGCGAATAACGTCTATTAAGTTGGCAACCTGGAAATGTTTTGCAACAATTAAAGGTCAATTTGGTTTAAATAGAAGACAGAGAGAGAGTCAGGGAGACAGACAGACAGAAATACAGGCAGGCAGACAGGCAGACAGAGGGACTGAACAGGACAAACAGGTTGGAGCATATGGACGAACGTACCCTCGGGATGTTTATAATCCCGGGTCAAGTCGTCCCTCTTTTCTGTTCCAACAGCCTTTGTACTAACAAAAGCTCCGATGGCATTTTTGTCCACGCTTGTAATGGTCATAGAACCGTCAGATTTAGTGAGAACGTCCCAATAAACACGGTCTCCATTCACTTCAGCAAACACGAAGCCTGTGTCGTAAGGAAGGTACACTTCGCCATTCTTAACTGCCTTGACAGATGCTGGACCACATCGGAAAACACCTTCGATGAAGAGAACAAGAAATTACGAGTGTGAACAAAGAAAAGAACTAAGCAATCTCGGCCTAACACAAGATTGATACTCGTGTTAGCCAATCTTTTCCCTTTCACCTTTTTTGGTCTGTGTTTTGGGATTTTTCTGCTCTATGCCAAGTGTCTCACCTAATGCTTTGAAGCGCATTTTGATACATTCCAAATCGTTCGCTATATAAGATGTCCCACCGAATGCCTTACAATTACAGCGACAAATTTACCGTGTTAACTCAGTAATATAACATTTTCGATAACCTGTAAAGGACAGGAATTGCCATATTGTGCTTTGAAATTTCTTTATCTTGCTTTAATGTGAGTACTTCGCTACTCAGCTTCAGGAACCAGAAAATTACTCGGGGTTTTTCTTTTTTTTTTTGGGGGGGGGGGGCTTTCTTTGCACACAAAATGAGGTCAGACTTACCGTGACTAAGTTCCTGTGGTGTGGCATCGTGCGCTTGCCATCCATCGTGACCATGTGGTAAATCAGGCCGTTTGAACCATGACTCGTTCCACACGTGGTAATTCCTTAAAAGCAACAAATGCCGAGTCTGCCTTCTGAATGGAAAATGCCGAGTCTGCCTTCTGAATGGAATTGAAGGCTCTCCCATGCAGTGAGTAGCGAGTGGCTGGCATAAGCCTTCAAGTAGGGATGGGGAGAGAGTAATGGAGTGCGATTGTGGATGCGGGCCCATCCCCAAAACCTGCAACTGGCAGTAATCAGAAACCTTTCTTGTCTCCACTCTTTACGGCTCCTTTGAGCCACTCCGTGGGACGATTTCATTACAATGGAACGAACAGAGAAATCATCTGGAATAAGATAGTCCGTTTCTCGTATCATGACAAGATCTTTTAATCGTTCTTTTTCTATTTTTATAATAAATTTTAGAGGGAACACAGCAATTACTACTATACGCCAGGGCATCCATGGAGCAAATTTCGGCGACTCGTTCCATTTTCAAGGAAAAACCAAAAAGTATTGTGCCGAAATCTCAGTTGGTGCTACGTACCAAATAGAGTCGTTCAACTCATTTATTATTTCTCCATCCTCGTTGAAATGGACGTCAATTGTCATGCTGGCGTCTTTATCATGAGCTGAGTCATAATTTGTCACGCTTCTAGTTGGTATTCCCAACGCTCTCATCACTGTCAAAATGCAATACAATTGTTAGGGAACTCGTATTTAGCACTCTACTGATTATTATCACCACCATCGCCGTCAATCATTTTGTCTTGGAGACTGTTCTAACTTTAGCAAAGAGTTTGATAATTATGCCGCACGACACTAAAAGGTATGTTGATCAACGGGATATTTGTACAGAGGGTTATTAAGCGGATGTTAAGAAAATCTTATAGTGTTGAGATTTTATGGTACCAGTGCAAACTACCAAGCATGACTGGTCTGACAGAAGCTATCAAGAACTGACTAAACTACCGCAGAAGATGGCCGGTGTACAGCGTCCCAGCGTACTTTTCTTTCCACGAAAACTACTTGAGTCTACATTCGAAAGCAAACCACGTACACTACTTACAAGTTGTCACTAATCCTGAAAACACCCAGCACTGGCCAAATTTCACGGATTTCTTTGTCTTCCAGAACTGCTCCAGAATCTCAATGCTTCCACTCCAGGCCGTTGGATTGGTGCCTCCAGAATACGAATTGGACCAACGCCCCGTTAGAACACCGCCATCCCTGGAGTTTGAATTCGCCTGCGCATAACAAAACGTTTAGAGTTATTATCATTCCAAAACAGGGTCTGTTTTTCTGGGGTTTTCTCGTGTCACGCTAAAAACAGAAAAACTGATAACGACGTCTTGATGTCGTCCTTACTAAATTTCAGGTGAAGGTGGCAAGTTATTCCCTTGCTCGTGAAACACAACAAGACAATAACGACGTTCAAGAGAGGCAGCGAAAACGATTTATGAAATGTAGGAATCGCTCTAGAGAGTGCAAAAGAGCAGGCAGGGGCAGGACCAGTATGTAATGAAGCCAGTGATAGGAATCAGTCGCTGTCATAAGTGTTGACTGATTTAAGATGCCCGTCCATGAGAAAGCGAGTATACAATGAACGACCTATTTGCGACAAAGTCGACAAGAAGAACGTGAGCTACAGTACCCTCAAAATGTTGTAACGAAAGGGCGAATCGATTATTTAGCTACCCAATCGGAACAAGCGAATTAAAGTGGCTAGAGTCAATTCTCTGATTTTACTCACCATCGCTGAGATAGTTCGTGAAATCTGGACTGGATTGGACTTTGCAAGACTAGACAATTCAGCTTTATCCAGTAGCCACAGAGCAGAATACAAAGCAACGTCATCAAACTGAAAGTAAAAAGGATTTTTTATTTTTATTTTTGGCAGTAAAACTTGAAATGGAAGCTTTTTATTGCTCCTTGGTTTTGTACATGTACAACTAATAGCATAAATGATAGCCACCTACGCGCCCTAAAGCTAACTTCACAAAAGCGCCGTAGGCGTCAAAATCATCATCGCAACAATGCGTCTTATCTCTCAGATAGTACGCGCGCCATGATTGGCCAATTAAGCGGGGCGTATTCTACAGCACGGCCCGCTAAATTTCAGAGTGTGCTTTCGTGTTCGATTCGTTACCAAGAAATATAATAAATATCTTACTAACCTCGTTTTTTCGGGCCGTACTGTATGTTACGGCTCCTTGTTTTTCCAATTTAATTCACGGCCCTCGTGCCTCGCGGTCGAGCCCGTAAATTGAACTGGAAAAGCCCGGTTAGTAAGAGGTATGTAAACGTCGTGCTCGTAATAGTACTACCTGTACAACCCTAGTTAAGCTATTTGCCATTATTATACCCGTTACTAAACAAGATAACGAAAAGAAAAGTTGATTTCATGCATTTAACAAAATCAAACTGAGGGAAACCACGGCTTCTCGACTATCGAAAGGTTACGGGACAACACGCGATGAGGCCGGAAGGCTACGAGAAAGTCATATTTATGGAGTTACAGGTTCGCGTTATTTTAATCAACAGAAGCAATTATTCCAAGCGCATGAGTAGCCGTCAAGCTCAGAAAGAGAAAATTCGCAAATCCCGACCGAATCGATTTGTCTCTCATGGCCCCGATTTCAACGCACCACGCTTTGTAAATAGCCAAATGGTTGCCTCCTATTAGTTGGGGAATCCAGTTCAGAGGGAGCAGAGCTGGCGCAGTGGTGAGAGCGCTCGGGTTGGATTCTCGGTCTCGGCGTCATATGTGGGCCGAGTTTGTTGGTTTCTCTACCCTGCTCCCAGAGGTTTTTTATCATATAATTGTTTCTTTCCCTGCTCATCATTGAGAAACGCATTTGGGTATATTCATGTCGAAAATGCCAAACACAAAAGACATCGTTATTTTAACACGTCATCGATTTGCAGGCGATTCATGTAGAATGCAATGGTGTCTCGTACCTGGCCAAATTTCCAAGGAAGTGCATTCTTATAGAAAGAGGATCCTCTCCAGATGTAGCCAAAGGCCTCAAGCACATACTCTTGACGCTGCTCTTCGCTATCCATATAGACCGTATCCTCTGTAAAATGAACGCATTTAAAGGTGACCAGTAAATACAAAAGAAAATATCCACTGACTTATTACTTCCTCAATGCCAGTGTGCACAGTGCTCTTTTAAACAAGCTAAAAGACCCACTGGGGCTGAGCTAGTCTTCTAGGGGGTTCTAAATGTACGTGCCAAAAACTTAAGTGGTTTATATCATTTGTGAGGTTGTCGACATGCATACCTCATTACATAAATTTTTCGCTACACGTTACATGACGTGAAAATTAAGTGACTCACATTATGTCAATAATCAAGAAAGAATGAGTTTATTACCATTGAAACGTCTAGAGAATGGTATTTTTAACTATACTGCGGCAATGTCTTGGTACAAGCTTTCCCGTACGAGTATGAACTTCTTGTTGACATTGTGAGAACTTCTTTGTTGTTACTTTTGTCATTTTGACCCGCCGCTTCATCTTTTATTAATTTGGACGTTATCGTAGGTCCGAAGTCCTTTTATTTGATTTATGGACAAGTTAAATAAATTGAGTGTTACTCGAAAACGAGAAAAAAAAAGTGATTCAGAATACAACATTTTCGCAAAATTGCGAAATTTAAGTGTCGCGAAATACAGTCGTGCGCACTGTAAAATCGCGAAATAAACGCGTCGCGAAAATTACAAGTAATAAGGTAATTAATTACCTTCGCACCAAGCGTTGAACAAGATATATACAACTTCCTTGTGTTGGTAACGAGATGTTAAGATTTCTCCAGATGAGTCCCTGCTCTTGGTCTCTATAAATATCTCATATTGACCAGTGATGGCATTGGCTGCCGGCATTACTGACAGGCGTACGGTAGTCCCACTGGCTTCCTTGACCTGCATGCCCCACTTAGTAGGGGTTAAGATATCTTGAACGGTGACTCGCTTAAGAGATCCTTTGTTTTCCTGGGGACGTTTGCCTGCATGATATCGATAACTAGTCAGAACATTAACAACCTAACGCTTGATAACTGAGCGGACTAGACCGCTGAAGATAGGCAACCGTCGTCAGGACAGCGTCAAGATTTTCATGTCTTCTAATGGCTGAAATGTGTCCACTTTCGAGTCGATGTCTCCTTTCGACAAACAATTTATTTATAGGGACTGAGTTTTCCTTTTGGTTAACGGTAAATCTTGTTGTTGTTGTTGTTTTTTTTTGTTTTGTTTTGTTTTGTTTTTAATGGCGTAGAGTTACAATTTTGGATCAAGACCGGGCATCATATTCTAGCATCTTGATGAGTTTGCGCTAAACTTGAGAGCACGGCCAGAAAAGGCAGGGTACTTTGAAACCTCGTTCCCGCCGGTTCTCTTCTCCCCCGCACCCTTGGAAACGGAAAGAGGAGAGACTTCTGGAAGGTGTCCGGCCGGAGGCTCCCTAAACAACATCTTAGCCTTTACAGCTCAGGTGCAGCGAAATGATCAAATCTCAGATTCGTAACTCAGGCTGGTCAAGCCCTAATTGCGGTTTAATTATGCGTTTTCATGTCCTGCAAATTCAGTAGTTATAAGAGAGCTTACCCGTAGCAAGCTGTAACATAATGACATCATCGTGTGGCTTGTAGTCTCTGTCAAACGTCACAGTGAGGTCAAACAACTGTCCTCGCCTGATTATCAGCTGATGAATTTCATAAGCATCCGTTCTATGAGCTTTTCTGTTTTCTTCAATGAGGAAGTCAACATGTTTAGTTTTTAGCTCCCCTTCTGCAAAGAAAACAATGAGAGGACTATTATAGTGTTCAATGTTAAAATATATGGAAACGACCAAGTGATTATGATAGCTGAGTTAATAGTTTGTCTCACGATTGTGTCAAAATAGAATCGTGGATCGTGACTTTTCGACCGCTATACTGCTGTTCTTCATCAGTCGATGGTGTTGACCGTTACATTTCACTTTCAAAGTAGAATATTCAAATATGCTTGTTCACAGATTTATATAGGCGTTATGTGCTGGTGCTGATATGATAATTACATGTGTTATGATTGGTAGGTGCGAATAACGGTGGTGCAAGTGTTGATGTGCTAATTACAATACTTGTGCAACAATGATGTCGACTATTACAGGCGATGTAAGCGTTGAAATCCAAGATCGTATTGTGACACAGTCGTGAGACAAACAAACGATCCAACGTAGCTATCATCTTAAACCATTGATGGGTAACACCTTTCATGGCATTTTTGTTTTGTACCTTTCTCGGCGGAATTCTCATCCGGTTTCAAGACGATTGACTTGTCTCGAAAATCATCATCGCTGACGGGATTACGTCGTCCTTCACCTTCACCCAGTCGCGACCTACTGCCAGTTATTGAGGTTTCTCCGACTGATGTCTCTACTCCCGCACCTACGACATCATCGGTCGCCCGTCTAAAAAGTAAAAGAAGTTCAGTCAGACAATCCGTTACCCTGACTTGTTTGAAGCCCTACTGATCGAGGCACTCACTCCAGCCAACTTGAACGTTAGTTAACGGCAAATTATAACAAGCTTGAGTTACTACTATTCAATTCTGCAGATAGCGTCCATCATGTTTTCCCTTATGACATAGTAGACTCTTGTAAAAGATTCTTTGCAGACTGACTGACTGACTGAATGACTCACCGATCGACCCATCGACACCGACCGACCGATCGATCGATTGATTGATTGATTGATTGACTGACTGACTGACCGACCGACCGACCGACCGATCAATCGATCGATCAGTCGGGTGGTCGGGCGAATGGTTGGTTGATTGGTTGACCCGATCGATCGATCAATCGAGCTAGCGATCATTAATTGATTCACTTACACCGGAGGTTGTGGCTGGGTCTGAGGATGGGCTTGTGGCTGCGGCTGTGGCGGCGTTTCGGGCTGCGTCTCGGGCTGAGGTTGCGGCTAAGGTTGCGGCTGAGGTTGCGGTTGAGGTTGCGGCTGGGGTTCATCTGATGTTGTATGTCCGTTTTGCTCACCTCTGCTTAAACAAGAGGCGGAAAGATGTTCAGTTTTGAGTGGTGCTTAATTAACTTGTGTCTGCGGTTTTTTCATTCCAGAGGTACCTTTCTAGTTGCATTTGGCCATCTGAAATTTGGATGAAACAATCCGGCAGAAAATAGAGCATTTACTTAATTAAGTCGCGTGGATATTTGATATCAAACACGAAAAAAGGTGTTTCATCAGATATGCAAACACCGAGAAGTTGAAAAACGAGTTCCAATCTAGGCCGAGCTTTTTAACCGAATTCGAGATGTTTGGATAGAGGATGAAACACTCTTTTTGGTGTTTGATATTGCTTAATCAACGGAATCGGTATTTTAAGAGAAATCTCACTTTAAAGTTGCCGAAAGTTTGTGCTAAACCAAACTTCTTTCACGGTAGTGATTGCTTTTGTTCTGGGCTTATGAATTATAAATGAGTTTGAAGCTTTGATATCACAAGAGAGTGTCAGAACTTACCGCACGTGAGCTCCTTCAGGTTCAACTCGCGTGTCCCGCCTCCTCCTGGCAAAATGAACAACTGAGTAAGCTTCTGTCATCGCTGTGTTAGATGCCCAAACATGTGCTCCCCCATTCAATGCATTTCGTCGAAAAAGGCCGTGAAATTTGAAAGTTACTATCCACGTGCACCCTCCCCACCCCCGTAAAATGGCAGGTAAGCATACGAGTGTGCGGCGAGGTAACCTATGATTGGCTAACAAGGCTCCTTCACGAGAAAAACAAACACAAATATATTGAAGTTGTACGTTCCTGGTTGATGGGCTCGTGACCGAGGTTTAGTTTCAAGGATGCATTTGCAAACCGCAATTTTGGGCCTTTGAGAGCCCAATGAAAAGTCCGATCCAGTCCTGAGTAATAGATAGACCTTTTCTTTACCCGGGACCGTCTAATCGCACCTTTGAATCCGTTCCTGATGCGGACCGATTTCTGGACCTCCAAAAACGTTGGACCTAACCCTAACCCTAACCCTAGTGTTAGGGTTAGGATTTAGGGTTAGGTTGGGGCTAGGGTTAGGGTTACGAAACAACACCGTCAAATTCGGTGTTCCGGGGTGTTCCGGAGTGTTCCGGTGTTCCGGTGTTCTGGGGTGTTCCGGTGTTCCTGGTTTTAGTACATGCCCCTACCCACTTTGTTAAAGTTGTAACAGAATCATAATGAGAATATTTTTTATGGAGAGGGTATATAGTTTGAGGGGAAGTTGCCTATCTACTTTTGTTTTTAAGTTTTAAGTGATTGAATAATGATGAGAATACCTTTGAAGGACAAGGTAATTACATATTTTTATAATTAAGTTTTAGTTGATCAAAGTTTATACGGAGTGAATTATTGTTGAGGACATTTGGAATAAAAGCATTTAGAAGCGTTTTCATCACTATCAATTTGAAATTTATTTTAAATAAATAGCTTACTTTAAATCCACCTTATTGTACGCCTCAGGTATCTATAGAGTATCCTATAAAAGATGGCTCGTTAGCGACGTTTTGGTGTTGTTTTTGTGCTGAACCTGTTGTGTTTGACATTAAAAACACACGCCCATTTGCATTCATATGATACCAAGATGCATATAATTCTTAAGTAGTTTTGGGGATGACCCATTTGCTATATCCGACACAATGCCGATTTTACATGAACTCTGGCTTATCAAAATGAAAGTGGATTTCTGCATCGCAAATTCTGCATACTGAAGGCCAGCTTTCGGCGCAAATGGAGATTGCACCTTATTAAAGAGGCTGCAGTCTTTAATAAAAGAACGAAAAACAGTTAAAGTTTGACATTTACATCGAGAAGACCAACGATCTCGATTTGAGTTGAGTTTCTTCACTTGGTTCAGATGTCCCCACTATGCGGGTCTCTTAACAGAAGTCTTGGCCCCGGGGGTGGGGGTCGGGGGGCCGGGGTTTCAATTGACTGGTGCATTAAAGTCAAATCAATGAAAGCCCAGTGAAATCTCTTAAGAACTCCAAGTTGGTCATAAAGAGTAGATATCACGAGCCTATCATGCGAACAATTCATCGCAAACCTATTTAACATTTCATTTTTTTCGCTGTGATCTCAATGGGGATGTCAAAATTTGTTTTGCTCGATCATTCTACTACTTAGATAAATTATTCGTTATTATGCAAAGCACAGCAGGAATAAGATCAGAAATGTTTTAGCGAACTGGAACGAAATCACGCGAGTTCATTTATCTTTTATCCATTGAGAAAATATTGCACAGCAATCAGTTGCGTAAATAGCGACTAGAACAAAGCTTTTGAACATAGTATTTCGTTGTGTAAACAGATTGTTTGGATTTTCCTTAACCACCAGTGTAAAAAAGTACACTCGCATCTTCCAGCGACGACGGCAGCGGCTTCAGTGGAGCTAAATGAGGAAAAATAAGGTTATGAAAATACTTACCGAAAGCCTCCGAAGCATCCAGATTGTTGAGACATTTGAAATGTGCTTAAGTCTAACTAGCAAACATTGAAACACCTTTTTAAAATAGTGTCACGTTTACTGAGCGGGCTCTTCACTACATGGCGCTATGACAACGTATACATTGAATTATGCAAATTAGACTAGCCCGTTTGATTGACAGTTTCTTTGTATCGGGTAGAACAAGCGAAGAATCCAGATTGTAGCGGGAGTTTGTGGAAGCCGAGGCAGAAACTAATAGCAGTTAATGACTGTAAACACTTCATGACATTCTGACATTGACACGACCGTGTAGACGGTATCTTCTTGGAATGAATTAGACAGAAAAGTAGGATCATAACCTGCGATCAGCCGTTCTTTTCACCGATCCTTCACGGGTTTCGAGAGGAAACAAGGGCCTGATAGCGGGTTACCGGAGATATAAGAACAGAGTAATGGCGGTTGTAAAGGCGCAGTTCACAAAGGAAAAGTGCTGTGATCTAAAGCGTTGGGAAAAGTACTCAATGATTTTAAAACGGTTAAGGGTGTAAGCCTGGTTCACACTTGCGACATAATTATAATAACCAGTGCCGTAGCATGGGGAGGCCCCGGGGGGGGGCTCTCCCAAAAATTGGCTAACACAAAATAAAAATATTCAAAAACGGACATGTTGCATGTCAATTTGTATAAACCTGTTCAATAAGGAATAAGGAAAGTACAACGTTCAAGTAACCGTATCCGATCAATGATTTTAGTCAGTTAACGATTATTGGAAACTGCTATCAGAAGGCTGGAAATGCTATTTTAGGGACCCCAGATTTGAAAATCTCCCGGGGGAGCATGCCCCCAGAACCCCCTAGAAGCTCGCGCCTTCGGCGCTCGTGATATCCCCCCTCCCACCTCTATAAATTTGACCCTGCTACGGCATTGATAATGGCATAACGGGAAGGTCACGCAAATGAAAAAAGCACCTTGTGTTGTTGTTTTATGTCTCCAGTGTGGACAGCACACCATAACGACATAATACGAATAGGAAAATCATGACAGGAAAAAAAGAAACTGATCGTTTCAGTATGCTGTTGTGTCAACGACGTTATATCGCTATGTTGCAAGTGTAAACCGAGCTTATGCCGTTCTGTCATTGAACAATTTACCTGGGACGGATCAAGGGGGCTCGATGAAAGGGGGAAGGCGGCCATCCCGTAGGGGGGTTCCGGGGGCATCCTCCCCTGGAAAATTTTGGAGATCTGAACGGAACTGAAATCTCGTATCTTAACTCAAAAATAAAAACAAATATCGAGGGTTCGTCACAAAATAAATCAATGCTGTCTAATTCGCCGCTGCTACTAAATGTGTGCACCGCTCGTTGTAAGGACTGGATTTCCGTGACTGGACTGGCAATAAATTAAAGGTGTAGTCAGTTTTGGCTGGATGCTTCTCTTTGCAGAAGCATGAGAAAAGGGAAAAGAGCCACATTCACAATGAACCAAAAGTTTATTTGTTCTTTTATGGAGAAAACGTTTTGGCTTTATTGAGCAGCAGAGGCTTAACATGGTAATGAATTTAGTGCATTTAAGATTGACTCTATTTATGTTATATTTTTTGCATTACTTTTTTAATTTAGAGGGTTCGATCGAACCCCCCCCCCCCCCCC
>BLFK01000113.1:1560358-1572858 GCA_014634185.1 Astreopora myriophthalma | reverse complement strand
AATCTTAGGCAATGGCATTCCAAATCTAGTTTAGAGGGCCCCTTTAATTATTAATTGCATACACACTACCTTGAGTTTAATTAGAGTGGTAGGTAGTCTTGATTTGCCATGCCAGACATATCTGTTCTTAGCATATCTGCTGATAACTTCTACACTTTCCAGAACATTAACAATATCATATATACGTCTTCTTTCAACACCTGCAAAATAGAAAATAAAATTTGAAAAACAATAATTACCGGTATTCTGTTACTTTTGAACCAACTGCTTACAAAATCTTTTTTTCTTTTTTTTTGAAAGAAAGGAAGATTTCCAATTTCGATGTTTAAAGAATGGGCACACGTATTTTAGCATACAGGGTGGTGCGTGAAAACGCGCAATGGAAAAAAAAACTTGTGGATAAGTGAGTACACATTTTTATACTACATGTACCCTCTTCAAAACAAAACAAAAGAGATTGTATAATATTCAAACATCAATTTCAGAAGAACAGTATTTAATTGCCCTTACTGAGATCTCTTGCAACATCATCTAGTCCAATCTCGATGAATTCATTCACTTTGGGGTATTCCGGATATTTTGATAGGAACCTGTTGTAAACAGAAGAGGCATTACTGGCACAACATAAGTATTTAAACCAGAAAAAAATAATCACATCATGATTACAAACTCAATGAAGCTCAATATCACAAGCCGAGCCGTTCTATTAATAAAAATAGACCAGAGACCTTAAAGACAAAAGTCAAAATCAATTAACCAAGGTACGTGACCGCATTCAATTGGCTTTGTGATAATGCAACCACTGAAGGAATAAGTAACGCAATCTTCTAAACAGGCATGCCGTTGGCACAATACTTTGAAAATTATTTTGAAATTAAGAAAAACTGTCCAAAAAATTCTTCCTGATAATTTCTCATAACAAAAATAAATGAAATAAACAGCAATAACACTACGCTAAAACAAGAGGTCCAAAGTTTTGGCGCGTAACGCACAAAAACCTTGACTTCATTATGAATTTCAAACGTTGACACCTCTCCCCAAATTTGGCGCTAAACGGTAATCATATTTTACTACGCTTGTATTTCCAAACTTCCACCTACTTCTGACACAAAAGTCCAAGGGACTTGTCTTTTCGGCTAATGGTTATCTTGTTTCCACCAGAATCCATCGGTGATGAGTCCGCGTTGACGCATTTTTCCTCTCCAGACTGATTTGAATTTGAAATGAGACTGTTAGCGTCTACGTGGAGTGCCTCGGAGGTGTTGGAATTTTGACCAGGAAAAAGTTCTCTTTTTCTTGTCTCCCGATCACGAATTGCAGGGCTGGCAGCACTAACTAGGATTTTAAGATTAGCTGTAGGAGTTAGTGGGTCGTCACCGCTTTCATTTGCGCTGGTTTTTGTAGAATCGGCCGCCTTTGGCGGGGTAGCGGGAAGTCCATGATTCCAAATACTATTCAGCTGATTTGCCGTTTGAAATCTGCAATCTTCAGCTTTGGGCGCCGGCGTCGCAGTCCTCTTCTTTTCCGGCAATACCTCAGAAACAACACTAGTGGCTTCACAGTTTGAAGCTATCGTTGACAGCTCCACTAAGGAAGAACAACGGACCAGAGGAATGCACTGCGATGAGCTATTACACTCTCTTTCTGCATCATCGCGATCGCTACAGTCCGGGTTTATTTGGTCATCTCTCACTTCCCAGCCCTCGGGTGTTAGCAGAACCCGACTTGCTTCCATAACTTCCCTGAAATGATTTAAAACGCAATTTAAAACAATCCAGTGCTTAAGGAAACGAATGAAATGTATTTTGAATTGACAAGAAATTAACAAGTCGTTACACTCAGCTCGTGATCTTCTTCAATAAGACCTTAGCTTGGAGCGTAATAACGAAAACGTAATTTCTGATTTGAGGACCTTATCGCATTTCTGAATAACAAAATGATGTCGATAAGACAAGGCTCAATAACTTGAAGAGAATTATCTTCATATGGTAAAAGGCAGCAAATCAAGAGAGCCAAAGTGTGAGATGCATGAGGAAAGCATTACCTACGTGCAGGAGCTGTTACGCGTCGATCACGCTACTACATTGTGTAAACTTACCACTTCTTCTAATCAACACGTTCGTCAACTTTTCTTTGTAAACAACACAAAACCGTCACATCGACGATACATAAGGGTAAAAAAATCACCTCAGGGGCTGCTAAGAAGTAAACGCGGCTAAAATAATCACGTCGCCTTTCTTCACGACTACAGTGAAGCGGCGATTCAAGCGGTTGTGACTTTTGGCGCGTTCAATTTTACGCGGGGATTTGGCAAATTACCCAACCTCCCGTTTTAATCCAATGATACTCTCTTATTTTAATCATGTGATTGACTGCCGTTGTTCTGGCCAGGTAGCTAAGCTTGTTCTCAGCTCTCGCGGGAATTTAATTTGGACCTGGTTGCTGAGCGAGCACTCTTCGCGCGCACCGGAAAAAATGGCGGCTGCCAAAGGAGGTATGAAGCGAAAGAAAGAGATCTTCATTTGTTTAGGTCGTTTGAGCATTGAAATTTGAGAGTTTGTCACTTCGTTTTAGGAATGTGGAGGCCGTACAAGGAACTTCAGGCAATTGTGGAGCGGTCTCTCTACAAGAAAAGACCAGACGTCTACCATGAACTTGAAGTTGCCTTGAAGAAATTTAAGCCGGATTTGATATCTCTGCTGAAAAACCCAGTACGTGCGAAAGCTTTGAAATTGGTTTTAGGTAACATGAGAATAATACTTTAA
This sequence comes from Astreopora myriophthalma, assembly GCA_014634185.1. Classification (NCBI taxonomy): domain Eukaryota; kingdom Metazoa; phylum Cnidaria; class Anthozoa; order Scleractinia; family Acroporidae; genus Astreopora; species Astreopora myriophthalma. Next base: position 1,570,093 of record BLFK01000113.1, on the reverse strand, counting down.
GTTTCAAATTTCCGGGTTAGTGTTAAGCTGGCGGCTGGTACCTAGAGCAGTGAAATTATTACGAATTAAAGGAGCTGGTAATATACAGTACGTTTGTGGGCTTAATACAACCGAATATCATGATTTAAGCTGGATACTTCTGTTTTGATTGACCATGAGATTTAGTAGCTAGTCATTACCTTAGGATCAGCCTTTTTTCGGTCAATATAAATCTATTTAAATTTGCTCTATATCAAACTATAAACGTTGACAACATACTGTTAATTTTTCAATTGTGAGGTACTGTGAATGTTACATGTACAAACACCTACATGTACCAGTTGACACTAATTGGCATTTTGAAGAAATCTTTAGTGTATCAGTCATTACCGTTAGCAACCATCTGCCTTTTTAGGGGGGTGCTTTTTACACCCGTTTGTTTGTTTGTTTGTTTTTCTTTTTTACACACAATACTTGGTAAAATTTTCTTTGAAAACCTTTATATAATTCATTGGGATTCTGTCATCAACGTAATAGAATTGTTTATTAATTTGTCCCCAGGTGGGAGTATGTTAAGGGGGGAATGAAGACAAAATAATTTACTTTAAATAGTCAGAATACACATTTTAGTGGGAAAATCGTGTGGTCTGCAGAAGGGTCAAACTAAAGTGTAATTTATTTAACAGAGTAGTTAAACAAAAAGAATGCACCCATGGTGAAAAAGCTAGAAATTTGGTATTGGTGTGATAAGCTAAACCTGCAGAAGAGAAATCTGATCCACAAAGGGAATTAAAGTGGAAAAGTACGAAGAGAGAAAGACCTTCCCACAGTTAAGATATCAAATTTCAGGCATTGATTTGATGATGAATAACTTTCTGACAGTCCAAAAATACAGACCACCGAGAGCAGTTAAAGAGAGCACCAAGTACTGGCCTCCAACTCGCTGGTCAAACAGAAAAACAGAAACTGCCGGAACAATTTGTGCAGGAGGCCTTGATTCTCAGTGATATCCTTGAACTGAATGAATTTGTGTGTGTGGATTTGCTTCTTGCTGGTGAGCAGCAACAGCCCAACTTTCCTGGTTTGACCAGGGGTTTGGTAGCTGTACTTCTTTATCATGATGGGTGCAGATGTCTGGTCAGTGCGTTGAAAACGTTGATCCAGTCTCGTGAAGGAATCACATGGACCCTGGGACTCTATGAGGATCTTTCTCAGTTGGCAACAAAGTTCACAGATGAACTCTTGGAAGAAGGTATAGGTTTCTGTGTTTTACCATTCTTCTTATTAAGTCTTTGGTGCATGGTGAACGTTTGTAAAAGTACTGTCATTACAACTGCAAAATAGGGGTGCTTAGTTACACTACATCGTTTTGGGTTTCAGGATTAACAACAACGATTCTTCGACAACTTGATCAGCTTGATGTTCAAAAGGAACTCGACAAGCTGGAAAGAGGTCAAGCAATTGGAGATGAACGCCACAAGCAGCAGCTTATTAACTTCATCACAGATCAAAGACAACTCTTGGCTGAATGTCTGTACTGTTTTGCTTGCCAATCACCTCTCCCAAGAAGAGACTGTCTGCAACTATTGTCTTCACTTAAGAAGTGTCCTTCAAGGGACGCTGATGGCACATTGGACAGTGTTACTCTCACATTGCTGATGACCTTGTTGTATTGCTTAAATGTTGATCCTCTTGATGAAGCAGCTGAAATGCAGTCTTCTCTAAGAGGTAAACAAAACTTTACGACAGTGATTGTTTTCTATTTGCTACCACAACCTGGAGCAGACATTGCAGGTGAAATCAGATCTCATGTTGAACCAATTTCTCTCCAATATCTTGGCTAAACCCATTTTACCCTCGGGATGGATTAATCTTGTTTAACCCCAGCTCAAATCCATTTATATCCAGGTTAAATCTTTTTTTGACTGGTTAAGATAATAATGGGTTCAAGCTGAGCCTCAATTTTGCCTAATTTTGTGGCCAATTGGCTACTTTTGATTTGTGCAAGAACAAGAACGGAGTTGAGATGTGCATTTTCTTTTGTTTTTACTGACAAAAATGCAAATTTGTCCTCTCAACCTCAACTCTGTTGTTTTGTTGAGATCAGGCAATAATTGCAGACCAGCCATTTAGCACTTTTGAGTAGAATTAAAAATTGGCCAAACTTCAATAAAATCTGCTTTGAGCACTCAAATTAAATTTGAATCTGTGGTTCCAATCTTTTTGTACTCCTGGGCTTAAATTTTAAAGTTTCATGAATGTCCATTATTTTGCTGTTGTACCATTGCAAGTTAAAATGTTTCACCTGTTTCAAACTTGTATTTTAAATTCTGTTCTATTTTTCCAGAGGAGTCATTTCCCTTTTTGTCAGACCACAGCTTTATTCCAGAATTTCACCACGAAATTACACAGCAAGACTCTTGGCAAAATCAGGGTATGTGTGCAGTTGTACGGTTTGCTTGGGCATTGGTGCTTCGTTCTTGCAGCCAATGGCCAAATGCAGTCGGAGCTGTTGAGGTTTTAGAGGAAGACGAAGGAGTGTTAGATTTGGCTGTAGATGATGGTGTGTTTGGCTTCCTGCGCTACTGTGTTGTTGGATCATCTAGTTTTCACCAAGAGGTACAAATAATTAATTTTAAATTCATGTGGGTCATGGAAAACCCGGAAAGTCATGGAATTTAAGTATTTCAGTTTCCAGGCTTGGAAAGTCATGGAAACTCATAGAAAATTATAGTTGAGTGTGGTAGGTAAATTATTGCAGATGTCAAAGCAAGGACAAAATAAAATACAGCAAGTTACGCCAGAAAATACACGAAAACAAGGATGATTTTGACAATTTTCAAAAGTGGCAACTGAACTTTATGTCATGGAAAAGTGGAAAAAGTCATGGAATTTGAAAAACTCTTAAGAGTACATGTATGAACCGTGCTCTGCTTTCATCTGATTTATGGCATTCAACCTAAATATTGTCGATGGAACACCACTGGCATTTGCTGCTCTAGATTTAGCCATCAATTTCACAAGTACATGCGCTCAGTTCAAGTAAAAGATACATGGTTCTGGAATCAATAATTGAAGGTCACACAGATTTAATAGATTTAATTTTAGTTTGTGCTAGTTTTAATTTTAGTATGTGCTAGTTTTTCAAGGACTTTTTCAAACAGTGGGTATATTGATGCATTACATTTTAGATGATCTTTTGTTTTCTATCAGGAGTACTTTGTTCAGAGGTTACATTCCCTAGTGACAGGATTCATTGTAAAGATGCCACTTAAGGTACTCAATAATTATGTTGCTCTCGGCTGAAGTTCAGTGAATCAAATAATGAGTAATTGAAAGAGATGATTAACAAAAGAAGTGACAGTAATTATAATAATAATTATTATTTTTATTGTTTTGATTATAAGAACGATGGAGCTGTTTTCAACTGAAGTACTCCAGGCCAAAACAATTAACCAGCTGCCTCGCTAAAATGGGAGGTGGGTGCCTGGAGTATCCAGGGGCCTCCACTGTGGCCAGCTAGCCCTTAGATAGAATACCACCCCCATGGCTGACAAATGCCCACAACCCTGCTATAGACACCGCAACGGTACTATGAACTCCAGCATTCTTTAACACGCTTTATTTACTTATGTATCGGAACTGCCAGGACGGCGACATGAAGAAAGGAAAGATGAACTGAATTGAAGTGGTTAAAACTAGAATAAAAGCAAACACAAAACGTTAGAAAGTGAACTCATGTGAAATGAAAAACTCGACGGAAAACAACACTTACATTTGTTTAGGAGCTGGATAGCTGCATAACGCGTTGAAGAAAGAACAAGAACTGCTTTAAAGCGAAAGAAACTGCACTAGAGGCGAATAGACTAAACTTAAAATAAACTAACTGCGAGCTGAAAATAAACTAACTGCGAAGTGAAGCGAAGTGAACTGAAAGAGACTACATTAACCTTAAATACTTTCAAAGAAATATGAATATATTATGCTAAATTACTTGACTAACACATTCTGCACGCACAACAGACTAACACTGAATGACATTTAACACGAACCTACAATAAAACTAATGACGAGGCGTTTACACCTGCCATAAGCCCTCATTCCAGGCACCCGTCACAGTGATGGAATCAGTGGAAGGAAAAATAGAGGGTAGGGCAGGGTGGGGTGGGGAAAGCTAAAAAAAACTCATGAAAACCACAACAATCCATGTGAGCCTGCACTTATGAGTCAAACCGCTGAGAGCTTGACTGAAGACCTCCCAGCAGAAATGATGACTGCTATAAGCGATGACCATGATCGCTATGCTTGTGGTGGTTAACTTAGTTAAAGGAGCATTTAACTAAATCAAATGTGATTCTTGCTTGGTTTTTAGGTCATTTTGCAAAATCATGGTCAATTTCCACTGAATCAACTGCACTGAAATTACGGGGCGAGCCTCCCCATTCTGTATGCCAAAAATCAGGGCAATGTGATGAAGAGAAGCTAAAAAAATTTTTTCCTGTATTTTCATATTTTCTTGCTCCTGTGCCCCCCCCCCCCCCCCCACCCCCCTTCGTTATCCAACTTGGGATATCTACATTGCAACTTCCATACCTTGATCGCAATTTGGTGCAGTTTCACAAAATGACTGAGTTCGTCAATTGATCTGAAGGCTCAACATGTCATTTATACCCTCATGCTTTCAAATCCTTCAATATTTTTGTTTGTTTATATTGTGTAGGTTAAGGAACTGCGTAACCATGGTGATGAAGCTGCACGTATTCTTCAAGCACACTTGCAAGATGGTGTTGAGCCTCCAGCTGGTCTACCCAGACATTTTGAAGACTTCACGAGATTGGTCAGTGTCGTACTCCGAATAATCTTTTATACCATAAAAATTACCATGATAATTTAGGAAGACTTTTTATATAGGAATAATAATTGTCTTGTGCTCAACTTTAAGTATTTGTTTTTCAAATAGCTTTAATGTTTAATGTGTTAATTTTACATATGCTACTTGACGTTTTACTGGTACGTACTGGTACCTTTTTTGTTTTGCAATTTTGATAATCTCGAGTGTGTATTACTTGAATTTGTATACTGTAGTTGTAGCCTTTCGATTGTGCATCTGTGTGAACCGAATGAACATTGACAATCAAAATTGATAAAATAATGTTGGATCACAATGGGATTTACACCTTCTGTTGTTTATTTCATTATTTTTGCCGCAGATTGGAGAGCTGTATGAGAATGACCCGTCTGGTCTCGAACTTGCTGCAGAATTCTGGTGTCCAATGGATACGACTTCAGTCACTCCTTTCTCGGCTTACAACACTTCGGGATTTTCACCTGCATTGCGACATCGTGCATCTCAGAAACAAGTGAGTGTATTTTTGAAATTATTATGAATTGGTATTAATAGCAGCAGACAGGTGAATTAATTATTTTAAGAAAAAAGACAACCTCTTTCATTTTCAAAAGAAGTTTAAAACCTCTAGCACAACATCCTCATGCAACTACATCTACAATGTATGGTACTCTATTTTGTCAAACAGTGTTTGGATCTTTTAGCCTTTGTATCCTGAGTGTGATGGATTCCCAGGTTTTTGTGAGTCTCACAATTTGCCATGGTTCGCACGGGCTGGAATACTCCTAGGCCTTGAAAAACTGCTAGGTCCTTGAAAACTCCTTAAGAATGATTTTGTCCTTGAAAACTCCTTGAATTTTTAGGGGCAGTGCTTGAATTTTGCAAAAAGTCCTTGAATACTTGAGACTACAGAAAAAATAAGTTCATTTTGACATCAAAAGATTGAAAAGATTGTATTACAATCTAACATCGGCCAAGAAACGCTTTTGAAGTCTCAAAAAAGTAAGAATTCAGTGCGTCACAGTGATATGTGTATCCCCGTGATATGTGTATCCCCTCCAAAATGGCTGCCCGTGATATGTGTATCCCCTACCCCCCTACCCTCCAAACAAATAATTATTTGTTTTGTTTGGTTTTTTTCTTTGTCTTTTATATTTAAAGAATATTTATATCGTTCCCTGTTGAGGAAAAGAAGCAAGAAACTTGATTTTGAGTGCGCGCTTTTCACAGGCATGACTCCAACTCTACTGTGTAAATGCTTTTATACAGATAAAGTTAACGTTTCTGTGATAAAATGAGCTTTTGATGCTTTTTTTCTTTAGCCCTGTTTATATATATTATTTATTGGGCCAAGAAAGGTAACATAACCCACAAAACAGCAACGAATGGAGACAAATTTGGGATCATTTGGAGCTGTTTTTAGTGTACCTCCGCTCAGGCCGCAATGTTGTTAGCATTCGCATCCACATTTTTGTCCCTAAAGCGGTTGTGTTGCTAGTTCTCTCAAGATGACTGACTCCAATTGAAATAGTTTTCTTCAGAAAACGTAACAAAACAATCGCAAATCTGGTGGATACCTGCCATATCACTACGCTTGGGTTTAGCGACATGTGTATCCCACATGTCATACCACTACTGCGTTAACAACATTCGCATCTGTTTTTGGCCTCAGTTTTACGCGTTGGCGTTACTAGTTGTGTCAAATGATTTGACTGAAATAATTTTCTTTAGCGACAGATAAGAAAACAATCCCAAATCTAGGGGATACACATATCACTACGGTTGAGTTTAGGGATATGTGTATCCCCCTTGTTATACCACTACTGCGTTAACAACATTCGCATCTGTTTTTGGCCTCATTTTTAACGTTGGCGTTACTAGTTGTGTAAAATGATTTGACTGAAATAATTTTCATTAGCGACAGATAAGAAAACAATCACAAATCTAGGGGATACAATGGTCTGCTCCCACTCGAACCGCCATGATCTTATTCTTGTGTTGGAAACTGTCTGGAGGCCGGGATATAAGAAAACAATCACAAATCTAGGGGATACAATCGTCTGTTCCCACTCGAAGCGCCATGATCTTATTCTTGTGTTGGAAACTGTCTGAAGGCCGGGATACTTAGCTTCAGTGTTTTTTGTATCCCCACCCGGGATACACATATCACTAGTGATATGTGTACGGGGATACACATATCCTGGGGATACACATATCACTGTGACAAGTGTTTGTTAGTCAAATTATCTAAGTAACCGCACCTTTAATGGGGTTCCCCAAGTGTATCATTTTCTGGCGTGATTGTGCAAAATATGTAATAATTATTGTGACACGATAATGTGAATGCATGAGGAAATGGACTCCTTGAATTTTGTGATAAAGTCCTGGAAAAGTCCTTGAGTAAAAGTTCTTTAAGCCTGTATGAACCATGTTTGCCTATCACATGTCATTCACCTTGTTCAGTTGTTTTTTGGATGTGCACTAATAATCTACATGCTGTCAACCTGTAATGTATCTTACTCAGGTTAGCCTAAACAAGTTTTTACGTTTGGCTGGTGATCTGTTGCCCGCACCACTGTTTGTTCCATATTTGGACATGTTGACTGGACTTGCAAATAGCACTGAAGCTGCTCACCATTGCTTTAACCTGCTCAAGTCCACGGCCAATGGCCCTTTGTCTTGGGATCACTTCTTTGGTTCACTCAAGCGGTATTACATGGATTTGAGGCAGGACAGTGGTCGTTCAGGTGAAGTCTTGTTTTTTCATTGTACGACATACTTGGCATGCATGACAACTTGGCTAGTTAGTTGTCTGAACTTTAAAAAAGAAGTAATGGGGTCAAAGGCATCTGTCCTTGAAAACTTTTAACCTTTAACTCTGTAGGAATTTGCTGAAAACCATGTATATGTAAAACATTTAGATAAATTATGGATCCTGCCATGTACTTTCACAATTCATTAATAATTCATGAGCCTAACAAGCTATAATTGTGCTTTTTGTCTCAGGAATGATGTATGGTGGTCTGACAAGGGAAACCGGCCATGTTCACAGGCCAGACATGTCAAACTGCAACATAACATTTGAGGAGTTAGAAGGCCTGGAGGCAGTGCTGAGGCTAACAGAAAGAGTGGCTGACAAGGTGTGGTCTCAGTGAGCACATTCACAAAGAAACTGTTGGCTTAGTGACTCCTCCTTGAAAATTTAATTCCATCTCTTTTTCTGATTTCAAAACCATGTATAGAAAAATACCTTCAAGCCGAAACTTTAGGCCTTAGTTTGCAGAAGACAGATTTAATTTAACTAGGATTTTTCTAACAATGGTCTTCCATCAGTAACTATAAAATCCTGAGAAGGCTGCACTAAGGAGAAAGTGATGTCATGAAGTGACTTTCTGGATTAAAAATGTAGTGTCTGTGTTCCTGGCTGATTTGTTTTAAAGTGCAAGAGTTTTGGGCTTTCCGACTCTCAAACTTGTGATACTTACTAAGCTGCATTCATGCAGTGCAGTTGTAAACTAGGGAGTAAATGAGGTCATCTTATCCTTGATCTAGCTTTCTGAGGTCTTACTGTCCATTTTGAATGAGAGTACCTGTAATGGCAAACTGTTGAGTCAAGTAAACAGTTTTCTGCTCAGAATTAACGGTAAATATCTCAGGAGTCGGGGGTGTGCAAAGTTCACACACCTTCAAAACGTGAAGAAAAAAGGGAAGTGATTTTTTATTTTTTATCGTAGTGCTACTATGATAAAAAATCAAAATGAATGAAAATCAAAATGACCAAACCTGTCTCCTTGTAGTTTTTGAAGGTAATATTGCATGTGTGTGTATGTGAACAGAATAGCAGCTCGTAACTCTTATAAATATTATTTTGACTGTTCTGCAGGATGAAAAGGCACGTTTGGCTATGTGTGAGAGTCAAGCCTGGCTGCCCATTGCATCATTGTTTGGTTTGCTTGGGTGCCCTGTTCCAGTAAGGCTTAAGGCACAGATTCTTTCTACCCTGTCAGCATTTGCAAAGTCTCCTGAAATAGCTTCTTCAATGTGGCACACCTTGGAACTATCACAGGTCTGGTGCTTAGAAAAGTGACTAGCATATTTCTTTTCACTGCAACAATGTTTATTGAAGTTTTGAAGGTTGGTTGAAAGTTAAGGGTGTTTGTGTGGTTGAGTGCTTGGGGTGGTGCTTTTAGCATGTAACGTTATAGTAGGATCCAGCAGGGTACAACGGTATGGTTCGTTGTCAGACATAACAGTCACTGTCAATATTAGTAACAGAGCATGACATACTGTATTTGAAGAGACAAACGACTAGTTTACAGTTCATAACCAAAAATTATAACTTCAGTTAGAGTCCCCATATTCAATCTAACTTATTATTTATCATGGATTTTTTTTAGCCTACAGTTCTATGCTTTCTTTATTTTATTTTTTCTCTTTCTTTTTTGAACGTCACTCTTTTAGAAAAAGCTTCTACTCCTGTTGGAGCACTAGGTTTCCTTTCCAAGTGTATGCCTGAATCATCATTGCTAAATACATCTTTTGAAGGAGCCCTTCAATTTGCAAGTTATTTGTTATTAAAATACATCAAATTTCATTATTTTGGCCTGCCTCCTTTAGATTCTTCAAACTGTAACTCCAGCTGGCCAAGCTATCCAACAAGGAGGAATAAATGTATGTGCAGCACTTAACCACTTCATGTACACTTGCACGGAGCAGGAATGTAGCATGCAGGAGAGATGGAGATACTGTATATGAATAGGCCTGTATTGTGCTATCGGTGTCCTGTTATTGTGAGGACTGGTGCAAGTCTTGCAGGGTTCAAATAATAAATTATTGTTGTGATCCTAATAGCTCCAAATCAGCTTTACCTCAGCTTGGCACTGAATATCATTATCTTGTCAGAGAAATAC
>BLFK01000113.1:1512837-1537837 GCA_014634185.1 Astreopora myriophthalma | reverse complement strand
ATTCGAATTTTTTGATTGGATGTTACTTTACAACTTCTAAAGAAACCGTCCCAGATTTTCTGGGTACGAGATTGGGACTCCCCGGAGTGCGTTTTTTGGCGCACTTGTGAGATTTTTGTTGTAAAAAGTAGTTCGTTGCGTTCGATTAAAAGTTGAGAAAACACATGGTACTCGGTCTGGCTGGACTAGATGCCGGGGGAATTCGTTATTTTTACCCTGAGAAATTGATCGAACAGGAAAGGGACCGATACTACCAGTTACTTTGATATGCCTCACATCACACTTCTTGTTTCACCTCCAAGCTTCGCTTTCAACTCTCCAGTCCGTGGTCAATTAGTCACAGTTCCTAGATAGTTGCAGATGAAAAGAATGCCGACTTGAAGCGGAGAAAAGTTGTTACAAATTCAGAAGCGAAGACTGGATTATTTGGTAACCCACGACTTCCAAATACCTGTGGGGGGCAGAATGCAAAAGGGTGCAAAATGTTAAAAATTCTTCGACCGCCTGGTACGTTGATCACGAATTGCAGGTACTTAGCCAGGCATTGAGGACTGGCTGTCCTAGATTACTTTCACCTTGAAGGTCGACTAGGAGCAAGAGCGAATTTTCAGGGTCCTGTAGACTTGGGAACGTGCACTGGCTTATATGACATAGCTACGTCTAGAAAGGAAGCTATAGCTGACGTGATCTATAATTGGGTGCCAAGGGATAAAATCTCTTCAAAATGGGTTAGTATAAAATGAAATTAAAGCAACTCTTACTACTTGGTACCCTGCGAGCAGAGGCCCCTCGATCTTCCTAGATAAGTCAGAAAGAGGAGCCGCCTCGACTTTCTTTCCAAAATCATGCCGTCCCTATGCTACGTAGTTTTATTTACTTAAGAAAAGCAGCGAGGTTTGAATCAAAACAAGGTCAACTCCAGCCTCGCTTTTATTCAAAGGCCTGGCAACTGAGCACAGAACTGTAAAATAGTCTAATACATGTACTAACTTTATTCAGAATTATACTACCACAACATATCTTCTGCATGAAACTCACGATTTATCTTTACCCTTTTGCCCCTTTTGTATTTCTGTTATTTTTGTCACTCGGTTATCTTGTGACCCTCTCTAGCCCCAATCGGCGTTATTGTTCTAAGACTGTGTAGTCGAGGAATTTTTTTTTTAGTTATAGTCGTTTTGGTTTTCCACCCCCAGCGTACTAAATGCTCTAACTCTAGTACTAAGATCGGGGACGTGAGGGCCAGTTGGGGGAGTAATTGTGAGCTTGTGTGTGGTTTGCTTGTTTGGTGTTTAGTTCAACATGTTGTAACATTGACTGCTTAATTTTCGTAATCTCGCCGGGTCTTCCCCTAGCAAACGTGTTTCCACTATGTTGTTGTGCAATGCCTTTTTGTGGTGAAGTGGAGCGAAAATAGGCGAAAGCTCCTCGCGATTCTTTCGGTCAGCAACAAGAATAACAACTTCTGGGTGGTTCCGAAACAGGAAGTCCGTGGATCGCGGACTTTCGGTTTTTCTGCGTCATCTCAGAAATTTCAAACGATTAGTGGCTGGCTGTCAACGATTACTAAAGTAGACCCCCATTGCGACTGCGCGTATTTCGGTTTTATTCTTGGTGCTGACTGAAAGAATCACGGCGTCTGCGGACAAGAATGAGCTCCTCTTCGCAAAGAAACCCGGTCCGCATGGGTGAATCTCAAAGCGATCAAAAGCTTTCGCGATCAAAATGTGCGTAAGGCACGATGGGAAGATGGCGCGTGGTGTTCAGACAATGCGTTACAGCTGTCAACTGATACCTTTCTAACTTTTCCCTAAACTCTCCCCACAAAGGACGCTTTCTGTAGACTAAAGGCGCTGTTTCTCGAATCTTGTCTATAAAGTGTTGCCAGTAGCTCTTCATCTCCCCGGGCGCTAATGACCTTGGATACCCACCGTGGCCAAGGTTGACAACAGTCACTGGTACAAACATCATGGCCTGACCGCGGAATTTAAGTTCCACGGCGGACATAATGTGCCTGTTTGGTATGTACCAACTTTTACGGCTGTCAACTGTAGGGTACGGTAAAATATGAGATACAGCTTTATAATGGTAAGCGTTTAAACAGCCGTCAAACTGCACGATTGGTAGAACCAGTGCTGTGTTGTCAGAAATTCCACATAAGGTTTGCCTTCTTCGAAAAGCCTTGGCTGCGTTAAGCCGTTTATAGTTTGTGACACCGAGGGCCGGTTCATAATCCAAAAGCCATTGCTCAAAGGCTCGAAATGGTTTCAGCTTCTTCATGTCTGGAAGAGTATACTCGTTAAACTGAAAATCTGTATCTCCGTCTATGAAAATATAATAATGATAGCCGGGTTTCCTCTTCATTGCAGAGTAATAAAGCACATTTCGTCCTGACGCCCAGGAAGATTTCGGATCAAACAAATAGGTGATGTGCGAGGTGGCGTTTTTCTCTTGGCACTGTCTTTGATAACTTAGCACAATTACATCGCATTTGCAGGTCTTGGGATCACCGATTTGATCCGATGAGTTCTTCAGTGGAGGAATACATTGGGGGGCTTGTGTCAGGTAAATGAAGGGCTTCGAGAATGCCTTATTTCTTTGCGTTGCCAATTTCAATACTTGCGCTTCAGATAGCTGCAAGTTAATCATTTCATTTGATGTGTTGCCTGTCGTCTTGTGCACGCCCGGTTTTAGCTGGCGAACGTTAACTTCCACGTGAAAAAGCAATGTACCAACGATAATCGAAGTGGTGCCTACCGCCAGCAAAAGGGGATAAAGGCATTTTAGTCCAGGAGTACTGGTTGGAAATCTGCAAGAAAAGAGAATAGGGCGGATAAATATTCAGTCGCGTTAAATTGTTAGGAAGCTGACCCACCGATAACAGACCTTATTCACGATAGCTTTGTGTTGGCTTCTTATTTCTTATTACCATGCAAATGACACTACGCATTCCTCAGTGGGGTTAAAGAACTGAAGGTCGAGAGATTTTAAAGGATATTTTATACCTACAAATTAATTTGTTCATTTTCATGGTATTTTTACAGCCTTAGCAGTAAAGTAAAACGATTACACGAGTTGCTTTGATGTTTTCGGCAAAAAAGATCACGGATAAGGCAGTAAAGAAGTGAAACTACTGAAGGCAAGTCAAAGTGATTACATTTTGTTATTATATAAAATTGAGTGGTATACCGAGTCGTAGCAAATCGATAACAACGCTATCCCACTAGTGGCGATATCATTTTTATCCACACACGTGTGATATCATTTTTGACCAATCAGCTCGCAGTACTTTCGCGCGCTGTCAAGCACTTGCGATTTTCCGAAGGGTTTTGTATTGTGGGGATTTTATATAAGAAAATTACATGGTCGCTTGGAGATACGAAATTTCTCTTCCCGTGTTGAAAAATATTTGCGCTCACTCGTGAAATATTTTTCAACGCTCCAAGAGAAATTTCGTATCTCCGCGCGGCCATGTAGTATCCTCTATATAATAATCAACAAAATAATGACAATTTTAAAAAATTCATAGTACGTATTTAAATTTCAATGTTTAGGTGTGGTTTTGGCAATGTTTCTTTCATATTTTCAACAGTCAATTTTCAAGAATTTGCCGTTTTTCCAGCGTTTGCTCCCTGGCAGAGGACGTGGCTAATTGGCATGACAATTAAAAAACAATCATGGCCGCTGTCGTGAATAAGGTCTGTTATAACAACAAGGAGCTGTTTCAAAAAGAAAGAGAGTTTCGTTTCCGGAATGATAATTCCGTCAAGGGTAGGGCAGGATAAAAGATGGAATATTTCAATCGGGCTCCTTGGATTTGTCATATTTCGAGAAAGATATACATGGTACTTGGCTTCGAAGCTGGGAAGTCTGCAAATACCTATTCTATCTTCAAATACCACTGCCACCATACGTTTCTGTTATCTTCTTGTGCCATACTCAGGAAACGCTAGTAGTTGTTAACCCAATGACCCAATTTATTGTTACTACTCAGTGTTTTCAAAGGTTGTTTACATTATCAATTAAAATGCAATGTACCGCTTGAGTCTAGAACAAAATCATTCAGATAGTCAAAACGTCCTATTTAGGACCCATTTCCTTCGCTTTTATGCTCATCACGTTTATCTTTTGCGATTCTTCAGGTTCACGTGTTCACAAGTTTGTTTTCTTTTTCATTTCGGAGGTGTTTGGACTTCAATTACAAACTCTATTTTGATTGGTCACTGCACCCCCAACTGCAGTGTGCAAATAGTTCACCTCCGAAGTCAAAAATGGCACTGATTGCGCGTTCTGTTCATGGTCAATTAATTGCTGGCTAATAGTACTTGTCTATGGTTGCAAAAGATAGGAAATCATTTATGGGGATGACTTGAAGTAAATGTTTCTTCGAATTTAAAAATCTCTCCATTCAATCCAATCAGTCATTATTTCAACGTTTACTTCCAGAATATTACCGGCCGTCCCAAATTTGGATTCTAATTAATTCGGCTATCGGGAATTGCTGGGTGACGAAACATTAATAGTAGGTATGTCAGGTCGGCATCATGTTTCTTACAAAGTGAGTTGAGGAACAAATAACCGGTAAAGTTAAAAAAGCTGAGATGGCCCTGAAACATCTTGCCTCACAATCAAAACAAGTCTATTTCATCCGGCAGTTTAGGCCAAGATGCCATGGATTCTTGCCTGATTCTTTCATTCGTAGTTCACTCCAAACTGACCTGATGGCTGAGCTATGTTTACTATGTGCAAGAATGAATTTTTATGTCCGGCCAGAACGCGATCATGGAGCAGCTTATGACATTATGAAGAAAAATTGCCTCGCAAACAGAAAGGCCAATATGTCAAACTGTGCACCGTAGATGTTATTCCCCCCTCTGAGTTTCCTGCCCCTCTTTCCTGCTCAAGCTGATTTAGTTTAACTCTTCTTTGGTGCGCTTCACTGCTCGCGATCGGAAATTTTTGATTGAGCAAGAGGCCCAAGTCAAACAGAACAACATTGCAGTTTTCTAAGCCTTTCACACTAATCGATCGCTATAGAAAATATTTTCGAACAGGTTCTTCGCTGTTTCATTGCATTGTAAACTGGGCTTTTATTCCCGAAGCTCAATAAAGAGAACACAAACAGGAGGAATTTTACCTGAACCAGCAAATGCTGTCTTCCTCCGTTGTCATCTTAACAGCTTTCCCTAAGACGCAAGACTTACACTTTGTTCACATACCGAATTTCCCGGGCATGCGTACCTTTTATCTTTCATTTAGTCGACAGTTATTTATTGATTTGTCAATTGTATCAGATGACATTCTAAAAAAGAGCTTGCGTTTCCAGTAGGGCTTAAACTCGCGCTCCGTTGCCTGAAAGGCGTGTAAATGAACCCTGCACCAGACCGTCCCCTTGTCCCACTTTGCGGCTTTTCGGTTCAACCCAGCCTTTAGGGTTGAGGACCAAGTTTTCGGTCTGCAGATTGTCTCTATGACAAAGTTTGGACCACTTAAAAATGTATGCTAATTGAACAAGCCTGCGCGGTGAGCTTGCGAGCCGAAAATGGACTGAGACTGATAAAATAATGACAGACGTCGAACACTCTCTTTCGTTTCTTCCCTTCTTATGATGACCGAGGAAGAGACTATTAGCAAATGCGCATACGCAAATTTTGCAATTGCGTCTACTACAATGCGTACCATATGAAAGACACAGAGATTACCCTAGAAATATATATCGCTTGAAATATCAGTGTCAATCGAGCGGAACTCAGCTCAAGGTAAGAAAGGTATCTGTCACATAAGTTTAAGGTTGATTTGATTTTGTAATAGTAGCAAAAATAAAGCTTGTTTCACAAAAAATCTGTCAAACATGGTCAAGGGATCGACATTTTTCTCCCCCTCTGCTTGTTGGGGATAGGTATCTGAAAATTGGCGAAGGATCGCTATTCTCGGGGCTGGTATAAACGATCGGCGGGCAGAAATCCCGCGGTTCATCGTTGTGGTACAACGCTTAAGCGCAGTTAAGGTTCGCTGCCGCTTTTACACACCTTTTGCTGGTCATCAGCAGAAAATGTGTTTTCAGTTAGGCAAGTATCAGTTTCCGGCATTAACGTCAAAATACACTCATTTTAACGAACCGCCATTCATTTTCGTTGTTTTCAAATTTATTAGGCATTTTTGCATATGCGTAAACATACATTAATTAACATGCATCGGCAACCATTCATACGATGAGGCACTCTATAGTGCTAACATACAAACCATTAATACCGTTTTTCAGTTCAGTGAGGAGAACAAAATTCCAATAAAAACTGGGGTCTTTTTGCACGAAATCGATGCAGAATAACACTTGAAATATGAGCTTTTGCTATTGTGCTTAAATGGCGAAGAAATACAGGGATAATGACAACTTTTTTCTGGGTTTTGATAGTGCAAACATTTTTTTACTGACATGAAAGACATGTACTAAGTTAATGCGTTTGTAGCGTCACACATTAAAAAGGTTTACGTTATTGAAATTTTATTCCCCATATTAAACCAAAGAACGGCGTTATAATTTGTATATCAGCACTATAGAATGCCCCATCGTGTAAATGGTTGCCCATATGTGTTAATGTATGTTTACGTATGTGCAAAAATGCTCAATGAATTTGAAAACAGCGAAAATGAATGACGATTCGTTCAAACGAATGTATGTATTTTGACGTTAATGAACCTGATACCTGCGTTATTGAACATATATTTTCTGGTAATGACCAGCAAAAGGTGTATTTTCTTGTTTTCCTGTCTTTCGAGTATTTGCTTTGGGCATGCGCAAAATGCCCTTGTGGGCACCACGGTCCGCGCCAGGCACTACTTGTAAGACAATTGAGTGCCACATCGAGTACCACAGTACGATCTGCATTGGTGGTGAAACTCAAATAAACTAAATAAACTAAACTAAACTAAGCAGTTATCACAGAGTCAATCACCTGAAGGAAATAAACTATTGGTCGACCGGAAAACGAAACGATCGAAGCAATTCACTACTTTGTTTTACTGGCCAACAGAACGCAAAGCGAGTCAAGGCAGCCGGCGCCTTGACTTGCCTTGACTTAACTTAACTTTTCCCGTCCTGATATAACTTTTTTCTGCCTTGAACTAACTGTTCACTTCCCCACCTGAGTCACAGTTGGTTTTAGTTTTTCATCGCCGGTTGAAAAGTTGTCGGAAGGCTATTCTGACTCACTAAGCGTGTCCATGAATGGTCTGATCCTCTGAAACATAACGAGTGCCAAATCTGCAAGATATATTTGACTTAATGATGCCTTTGTCTTTGAGGCCACTGCTACTCGATACACAAACGGCCATCTTCGAATTATCTTCGTTCATCTCTGGAAGTCTCTTTTCCCGGAACGTCTGGTCTCCAACTTTTGCGATCAAAATGTGCGTAAGGCACGATGGGATGGTGGCGCGAAGTGTTCAGACAATGTGTTACAGCTGTCACCAGATACTTTTTTAACTTTTCCCTAAACTCTTCCCACAAAGGACGGTTTCTGTAGACTAAAGGCGCTGTTTCTCGAATCTTGTCTATAAAGTGTTGCCAGTAGCTCTTCATCTCTCCGGCTGCTATTGCCTTTGGATACCCACTGTGGCCAACGTTGAGAACAGTCACTGGTACAAACATCATGGCCTGACCGCGGAATTTAAGTTCCACGGCGGACATAATGTGCTTGTTTGGCATGTACCAACTTTTGCGTCTGTCAAGTGTAGGGTAAGGTAAAATATGAGATACGGCTTTATAATG
The DNA here is from genome assembly GCA_014634185.1 of Astreopora myriophthalma. NCBI lineage: Eukaryota > Metazoa > Cnidaria > Anthozoa > Scleractinia > Acroporidae > Astreopora > Astreopora myriophthalma. The sequence continues at coordinate 1,530,069 of BLFK01000113.1, read as the reverse complement.
GTAAGCGTTTAAACAGCCGTCAAACTGCACGATTGGTAGAACCAGTGATGTATTGTCAGAAATTCCACATAAGGTTTGCCTTCTTCGAAAAGCCTTGGCTGCGTTAAGCCGTTTATAGTTTGTGACACCGAGGGCCGGTTCATAATCCAAAAGCCATTGCTCAAAGGCTCGAAATGGTTTCAGCTTCTTCATGTCTGGAGGAGTATACTCGTTAAACTGAAAATCTGTATCACCGTCTATGAAAATATAATAATGATAGCCGGGTTTCCTCTTCATTGCAGAGTAATAAAGCACATTTCGTCCTGACGCCCAGGAAGATTTCGGATCAAATAAATAGGTGATGTGCGAGGTGGCGTTTTTCTGTCGGCACTGTCTTTGATAACTTAGCACAATTACATCGCAGTTGCAGGTTTTGGGATCACCGATTTGATCCGACGAGTTCTTCAGTGAAAGAATACATTCGGGGGCTTGTGTGAGATAAATGAACGTCTTTGAGAGTTCGGCTTTATTTCTCTGGGTTGGCAATTTCATTACCGACGCTTTTGATAGTTGTAAACTATAGGTTTCATTTGACGTGTTGCCAGTGGCCTCGCGGAAGTTTAAATTAGTCGCACGCAGGTTGACTTGTACGCCAAGAATAGATGCGCTAATGATGATGAAAATGGTGCTTACTGTAATTAAAATGAGGTGAATGCTTTTTAGTCCAGCAACAGTCGTTGTAAATCTGCAACAACAAAAAAACAGGGATGACTTGTATTATTTAAAACTGAACTACGGATATCAGATTTCCAGGATTTTCATTGGCTCGCCGGACACAGGCTATCAGTTCATATACCTACTGTACCTAATATTGTCAAGGAACACGTCAGCAATAAAGCGCAGCCCATAAAGCGAGCAGATAACATTTTTGCAGCTCTGAGTTCTTAAGAAAACAATTCATTTTTTAATAAAACAGTTATTCTACTCGGGCTTGCTGGATATCAAATGATTATAACCAACTCGGCGCTACGCGCCTCCGTTGGTTATCTATCACTTCATATCCAGCGCACCCTTGTAGAATAAAGGTGGGCCCACACGAAGGGACATGTTGGAGGAACGTGTTGCAGCAACATGTTGCAGAGAAAAATTGGTGTTAAGTGCACACTGAGGGGACATGTTGCAGGGATGTGTAACCGGGACATGTAGGAGGGACCAAATCGCAGAGTTTGCACACTTATGAAATAGTTGCCGGGGCACCTTTCAGGGACATGTTGCAGCGACACATCATCTCGTGTGTGCTGACACTTTTTCACTCGTGCAACATGGAATCTGTGCAAAATTTGTCCCCGCGACATGCCGCACGGAGTTCAACTTGAACTTCATGGGACGTGTCGCAGCGACAGAACTTTGCGTGAGACGCTATGATCATCGTGCGCAAGGATGTGCAACATCTCCCTGCAGCAAAAACTGATATTTGAGCCAATCAGACACAAGATCCAGCTTGCTTTGCGGTAGTGCATTTGGAAAAAAGATAGATAATATGTCGCTGCTACATGCTGCAGCAACTGAACATGTTTCTGCAACATGTCCCCTCGTGTGGGCCCACTTTTAATTGTTAACTATACAATAACCAAATCAATGCGCGCGCTCTGATTTCGCGCGTCTCCTCAATAATTATATAAAAGCAATAAACGACAAGTTTTTATGGTTTTATGATAAACCACGCAGGATGTTAGAAGAACACTCGAAGAATTCGTAAATCACGAGCCGCGTGGTTTATCAGCCTATAAACCATAGAAACGTGTGCTCTATTGCTTAAATAGTAGGAACTGGGTGGTGAGGAGGGGGCCTCAAGTGGTTAAGTAATTTTTGACATATTAGCATCGTCATGGTTCTTATTCCTTGTGACCTCCTGTTGCTTTTCTTTTTTTGTTTGTTTGCTTTAGTTGTTGTTGTTGTTGTCCACACTTACACTTTAACAACTTTGGTATGAGACAGAACTAAGATACAAGGACGGTTATCTCTCTGAAATATGAGACCTCGCGTTTGTGAGCATTTAAGTTCGTAGGCCTGTTTAAACGGGCGTTCTTTGTCGCGCAACTCGTTGCAATTTTGTCGCCCTAAACTTGCAACTTCAAAACTAGGTGCGATTTCAGCGCGATTTTACTGCAATTTGACGCGCGATATCGCAGGAGTATCGAAATTGGTCGAAACTTGGTGCAATTTTGCTGCGATTTTTCCTTTTATTTAATTGCGACAATGCCTCTCAAATCGTGTTTTATCGCGGCGACAAATTGCTATAAAATCGCGACAAATATTGCAACAGATGCACGACAAAAAATGGCACTAATTTTGATGACAAAAATCGCCTGTGTAAACGGGCCTTAAGGACCTGTGACATCTCGAAACATCTGCGCGCAACAATGTCAGTGATGTCACTCTTTATAATTCAATGAGCGCGTTGAAGTAATTGATTATTTAGACACCACATAAAAGAGGCCAGCAAATCCTATGTAAAGGCCCCTCCCTTCCTCAATAAACAACTGCATCATGTTACAGTAATTTGAGTTTGTCACTTTAATTTAATTTCCACACTCCATTCTCTCCATAACTCGAGCATAACTCGAGCCATACATATCTGACAACCGGAAGAAGAGACCTTTTTCCAGTTATCATATATATGACCTTATTCACAATAGCCGCCATGATAGGTTTCCACTGCCTGTCATGCAAATCGGGCACGTGCTCTGCCAAGGATGAGGCAAATTTTTGGAAAATCGGCTGGCCACAATGCTAAAGTAACCATGCCAGGAATACATTTAAGAGCCGGTTTCCAATGTAATACTATGTGTTTCTTTGGCTTCGCTTTTGTATTCCAAAGCTACAAATATGTTGTCATACCAGTGTCCAGCTTGAGGCAGCATGAGCTCGAGTGAGTTTGCCTTATGCTGTAGGTTTAGTATTGCCTTGCATGTATTCTTCAGTATCGATCGGTGCGTAACTACAAATTCTGTCCATAGAATTATTGTTCAGTACGAGCTTTTTACACTGCGTTTTGCGTAAAAAACAAAACAAAACAAAACAAAACAAATGTTTGAACAGGGATTGAACTGAGTTGCATGAATTATGAATCGAACGTTTTGCGGTCCAAATAGTCGAGACATTATTTTTCGCAATAATAGTAAAGGAGATGGTGAATTTTAGTAGGGATATTGATCCGGAGCTAGGAGATACGGATGCGGGGAATAACTACATGCTTATTTGTCAGTTGGTGAGGTTTTCTAAAATGCATGATGAAAAAAATGTTCACAACAAGTCTCTCGAGGGAGACATTTGTTAAATGTGCGGAAAGATTTCCGTACAGTTCCCTACATTAATTATACTTGCACATTCCTACTAACCCTCTTCCGAAAAGAACGAGCGTGAATAGAGTTTTGCTAGGAAAATGCATGCATAATGAAGTAGGGACATGTACGGGAATCTTGCCCATTGTGCAGCATTCGCATAGACTGATTTTTCTTGATAGCCTCGAGTGAGTCCCAACTGAGGAAAATTATTTTTAACCCAAAGTAGTGTTTCCGGCTCTTTGGAAGCCCGTTCTCGGCAACTTTGCGGTGAACTGGACAAGACAGACCCACAACCTTGGATGTTCGTTCATAAGCGTTGATTTAAGTGCTCTCATATTTTTCTGAGTATAAATTGGAGAAAATGATTTAATGCTTGAAAGTTGTCTCGCAACCGATGTCATTGCAGCTAGTAAGTCCCAAGTTGTGGACGATAGAAAAGGGAAAAAAACGTGGCGTAGAGGTGGCGTTGTTACCGACGAAGAAGTTAAGAAATAGAGTTGTTAGCGGATACCAGTTAACACACGAAAGACCACCGCGTGGTCGCGGGTAAGCTATAGGAATATCATTGCATTCAGTTGAATATTGCTATGTCGCTTATTTTGCTAATATAATTATGTTTTGGGCAAAGAGCTCCAGTGAATTCTTCGTGAGGTCCGAGGCTGTAAGAACCATTTCATATAATTTGAAACTTTTGCCTGCGTGTTTGTTTGCTTCTTCTTCAGAGCTGACATGTACAGTACAATGGAAGATAATTAGAGGGAAATACGTTTAGAAATACATGTTCTATTATTTTCCATTGTTATGAGCTATTATTTCACCCTCCCCTCCCCTCCCCTCCCCTAGGAAAGACAGTTGACAAAAGCAGGGGGTTATATAATGTATTTCCCTGAAAGAGCCACCTGAACCCAATTGCAGTATAAAATGAAGAAAAAAAGTGGTGAAATGATCGATGGCAACGCCTGTATTCTAGCGGCCTATACAGGGTGCTTACTCTCCAAACTGGCGGGTCTGCGAAGCCTTGCAATTGTTGCAAATTGAATAATCAACGTTTGCATTTTCATCACAGTAAGCCTAATGTCCTCTTATATCAACTAATTCCTCTAAAAAATATGACTTCCTAAGTGCGAAAATAAGTGAGATACAGGCTTGTAGAAAAAGGGTACGAACCTTTTGAAACACCCTGTGTACTCACTGAACCTCGTTTTATGACCGCTACTGTAGCTCTGACGAGTCTCTTAGAGCATCCGAATAATAATAAACTCCTGTTAGGACCATTCGGTTTGTCACCGATTATGCGTGTTTCACCTTCGATCAGAAATTCATCGATATTTTCGTCACTGATCTGTAAATTTCACTTAGTCGGGTCGCGTTTTCATGCAGAAATGTAATTCAAGTCAAAAAGGAAAATGTTGATAATTTTGGACTGTGGAAGCTCAACAGTTAATAATAATAATAATTTATTCATTTATAGTGCGCTTTTTAACATGCTAGGTGATCAAAAGCGCATTACAACAATAAATAACCTGAAAACTATTTACAAAAATATACAATTTTTTAGAAATATACAAACATATTTAATATCTAAGAGATATTAAAAAAAAAAAAGTCAGTAGTAACTTGCTAAGTGACCCCATATTTTAGTTGGAGTCTTCCCTGGTTGCTCAGTATTTTTCAGTGTTATTCTTCATCTTTGGGTTTTCAAATGTTATGCAGGTGGAAGCTTCAGTATTTGTGGTATTTGATTTGAAAGCCGGTCAGCCAAAGATCAGCATCTAAAAGAAACCCTCATTGGAAATTCCTTATTAGTTTTTAATTAATGTCACAGTGGTCATGGACGTACTACAGTGCTCTTGGCGCGCTGCTTGCCACTTAATCACCGAGGAAAACCAAATCAGCGTGCGAAGGACCTATAGGCCATAAAATTTAGTTTTGCTACCCGCGGGGCCCTTTGTGTCGTTCATGTGTTCGGTTGGTACAAACCATTTGGACGACTCGGATATAGGCAGCGCTAGAGGAAATTGCATCCTTCTGGCGATCGGAAATAAAACAAAGTAATTAATTAGTTTGTAGCCAAAATCAAGGGAAAAGTTTCCAAATATGCATTGGTACTCGGCGTCGGTGGAGAGAACTACTTTGTCACAGAAATTGGCCACAGGGAAAAGGTTCATATCGGGCACGTTCGTTTGACCCTACTCAGGAATAGGAATAAAGCGGAATAACCTTTAGATTTTTCTTTGGAGGTAAATTTAGGAAGATTTCTACATAACATGACGCTGAAAATCATATTTGTATTCCCACAAATCCGAAATTGTCCCCAGCAGTATTTTTAGAAGTAAAGTACTAAACCTAACCCTAATTACTGAAACGAGGGCTTAGGCTTAATCAATAAATTATTGCTATATTGACTGTGAGTCTTATTGGCTCATGACTCATGACTCATTGACTCATTTGACTCACAAAACATCCGTTCTTTCACTGAAAACCTTTTTGTAAAATTTAGATGCGTTCGTATGCGACAGGACCGGCTTATCTTGGTATCGCGGTAACTGGGCTGCAATTTTTTCCATGGGAATATTCTCCCCGTTTTTCCCCACAAAGCTCGCCTTTTGCGGTTTGACAGTTCCGTCTCTATAGACTTTTTGATCTCGTTAATTAGTTTGAAATTTCAAATACGGAAGAAAAGAAGAAAATTGACCCCGCATAGGCTCATATGAAGAGGCTTTTAACTTGCTTAGAACGTACGAACATACGTGTTCCTTTGATTGTTGATATCGCGTACGCTCAATTTATTGCCAGGACTACCTGCTCAAATCACTGTCATTTGGTGAATTAATGCATAAAGCCTAAACATGCTCGCTACCACAATTTTGTCACCCAGCAATCCAGTAAAGCTGAATTAATTCACAATCCGGCAAATTCAACGATAAAAGCATTAGTTACTGAATGATGAAAGCAAGTCTTGGATAACGTACCGTAGCGAAAGCTAGATTCTTTAATGTAAATAGGTCAAAGAGAGTCAAGCTTAGTACAAATTTATAGTTCCAAGATATTCCTACAGAATATTTAAGTTAGACAAAAACTGAGTTGATATTGCAAATTAGCTTTCATTTTATGGGTTTGGGTAACTGCACTAACTCATTGACTCATTGACTCATAGATTCTTTGACTCATAAATACTCAAGACTCTTTCAGTGATGAGGCGAGATCTCGGAAACCATCCCGAAATCTCGGTCAACAGCGCTCATACGGAAAGTCCTTTGCTGTTATTTCCCTACGATGATTACAAATTCTTACTAGAAGTTAACGGAAGAATCACTACGACTGAGCACCGTGCTATAATGTGTATTTAATTTCATCGAACACGCAACGAAGCTCAATGTCGAAACTAGCCGAACGGATCATGTACGTCAAAAAAATACTTCTACCTTTAATGAGCATTATAATTAAATGTTAGACAAGCTACAGATAGTGGCATCATTTCCCTTCCACTCCATCGTGTGGTGACCGGTTTGCGCCAATTAGAGCTGGCAATTGCCTCCGTTGGCTGGGCGGAAAGCGGGCGGGCAGAGCCGAAATAAAAGACTACATTATTCATCATCTTCTTTACTAGATGATTTGCTGCGATGATGCCACCATTCCACATTTCAGTCCCAGTAGTATGCAGCCGGACGTTTGTCACTAGAACGTACTAGCTGAATGGCCGAGCTTTCACGAGCCTCCTGTAGCAGAGTTAGTAGTCTCCCTCCACTAACTCTGCCTGTAGCTCAGTAGTAGCAGCATCCGAACTAGCTATAGTACTCGCTCATAAGTTGGACTTCTGTTAGCAGCACTTTCGAGCAATCATTTCATACTGGACATAATGTATTGAAATGTTGTTAGTACTAAATGTGACTCTGAAACTCGGCCTTAAACGGTTCGTGTATTTCGCGCGCCTCGTTCGAACGGTTTTACTGAAAAACCAAACGGCAAACAATTCTCGAATCACTTCAAACTGCGTTCGTTGGAGAGCGCTTTGTTTGCAGAAAATAGGCGAGTTGCCTAGGATGTAAGTCAAATGTTTTAAGATGTTTCATGAAATTTCTGATAACATGAGGTTTCGTAGGCCGTTAAACTAAAGAACTAAACAAAGAGAAACAGAAAAAAAAAACAAACAAACAAACAGAAGAAGAAAACTTTGAGTTACCTGTACCCGGCTACCTTCACTTGCTTTGTTCCCGTCATTCTCCTCAAAGACCTGGGCCGTAGCCGGACAGAATTGACCCAGGCAACTTTAAGGTTGTTTATCCTTTAAAACGCTACCTTGCACTGTGTCCCTTGTCAGTTTGTCGAAGAAGCGTCAACGAGTTGTCCAATATCAGGAGGATTTCAAGATCAACTGGGAATTTGTGTTCATTGGCAACGGCCTAACATCAGCAACTATTCTTCATTTTAGAGCACAAATTATTTTGAATTTTGCACTTCAAGGGAGGTCAGAAAGGCTTGTGGCTTACTAGCATTAAAACAGAAAGATAGGTTAGTAGTATACGGAATAGCGATTCTGGCGCTGTTGGATCCATGGTAGACCGTGGATCCACCATAAACATGCATATAACGCCGTAGATTGGAATAAGTAGGTTGAATTTACCAGCTTGTACAATTTCGAAATTTTAAAATTCAGCTTCAAACAATTAACATGACTTCGAGTCTCTGGGGAATAAAGTGGGTGTCTTGAAAACAAAGACCCCGTAAGACCCCTAAGACCCCAAAGACCCCAAAGACCCCAAAACTTGAAAACGAAGACCCCTCTCCAAACTTTTAATAAATGACATGTGTTAATAATTATTAAATAAAACTCCCCGTCTCATCCAGTAGAGTTCTTAGAGTTTATTCCCCGGAGCCTCGAGATGATGTCTTTTGGTGAATTTTAATATATTGAAATTGGCCGATTGCAAGCATGATTGTTTTGAATCAATATAGTCTTTGTTGAAAAAGAATGGATGCCCTAAGAGCACATTATCTATTTGTGTGTCTTGATACTTGTTAAAAGGTACGTATTACCAGGCTCAGACAAGACGTGACTTGAATATTTAATAACCTGAGCATGCACTGCTACGACTGACGAATCAAACACAAAGACTTTGTTAATAACCAAATGCGTTTCTAATGAACTTGCGGAATCAAAGCCGTGAAAATATAGGGTTACACTCATTTGAATCCGTTAAACCAGGTAACATACAGTACAAATAGTCCTTCAAGACTTTCTTTTAATGGAATATCTGAGACAATGTCTAAGTGGAAGAGAAAACCATCACACATCCCATTGTAAAAAAAACTCTATATCATCATTGTTTTCTACGAGACGTGAAAATAACAATCCGAACATGTACCATCACGGTGACTGAACAAACACAAAGAGGTCCGACCATAACCCAAACCACGGGACGAAAAAGTGGATTTGCTGCACTTTTGATCTTTGTCAAAGGTTAAGTCAAATGCTGCATTGGCTGTGCGTCAAAGGTTAAACGCGTCAAAGGTTAGGACAAATACATAACCCATTGAATCAGCCACGTTTACATATTTGAGCAAAGCACTTGGCTATCAGGGGTTTGAAAGGTCAAAAGCCCGTAGGGAAGGCAAAGTTCCAGATTGAAGAAGTTTAATCTTAGCTACCCACCCGTAGAGAGACGTAAAAGTTTGTCACTAAGCCAGCGGTCGTGAGCTGACCCATTCCGGAACTTTTAATCCAACGGCTGGTATTTTTTACAGGTCACAGGTCATTGTTTTACAAATACTGAAACAACCCTTCACCTTTGCTCACACTAACCTTAGGCCTAAGCATTCTTAGTGCAGTATTTAGGCCTGAGGTTAGCATTAGGAAGGGGTTAGGGTTGCTCCACTATTAGTAAGACAATGGCCTGTGACCTGTGGCCTGTGACAAATACCGGCCAGCCGCTAATCCAACTGGAGAAAGCGGCGGGTTCTTCGTGAAAACTGGCTTTTTTTGCACGCATGTGGAGATTGTTTTCGGACACTGGACCTTTCTGCTGTATCGTTTGTTATTGATCTTCACATGAGAGTCGACAAAAGGTCGAATCTAGCTGATTTTTGGAATAAAATCCTCCAGTCGTTCGCGGATCCTTCGCTGGTTTCGGAGGTTCCGAAGCGTAAACCGATGGATGTATTGCAGAAGTTTTGAGTAACTTGAGCCAGGTATATGTCCTAAACTAGCTTGGTGACCTTTATTTTAATTTGCTCATTTGGGCCGTAACAATCAGAAAAAAGATTAAAGAAATCTCAAGTCAACTTCTATTACTACTAAATCATTTATAGTGCTTACTTGCTTCAATTGTCCTTGGAAATGCCTTTCATCCCTTTTCGTTCTTGATTTAAGCTTTCAACTCCCGTTCTTTCGCGCAAGTTAGGAACAAATTTCCGTATCTGAGCTAAGGGGCGCGCCCTGATTGGACAAGTGGTAGAGACACAGTTCAATGCAACCCCATATCATTAGTATCAAACTTAATTAATTTGACCACAATATTGGAAAATCAGTAGTACTAATGATATGCATATCAGTTGTCATGATGGAAGTTTGAAAACTAAATACAAAAAAAGTGGCAAATTGCTTGTCATTTACTGTGATTGATATATACTTTATGACGGTGTAAGCCGCCACCTTGGCGGGTAGGCAAAGCGTATTTACAGCTTTTGTATGGCAATCCAATGTCAAATAATTTTCGTCAAACGTTAGGTCTGAGAAATTTATCAACTGCGAACTGAAGGCACAGGGCAGAGGCTTACAATGCCTAAGTCTTCAGGGGCACCCAACGAGGAAATTGAGCAAAAAAAACCTTTAGGGATATTTCTAGGCTCCTTGTAATGTTTAAAGACTGCTTAAAGAGATGCTTTTATCAGCTAACAAAAATTGATCTGTTCGGATTTCTTAGATGAACATTGACGTGCCCAAACCTCTTAGAATTGCCAGCTGAACGTTACCTTTGAAAAACTTCTCAGCGAACTATTTGCTTACCCGAAAATGTTAGGTGACCTTTTTAACAGCCAAAAATTGCAAAAATATCCCTCCGGAAAATGTAAGGGATTCTTTTTCCCGGGATTTCCCTGGCTGCGAATCTTTTTGGTGGCGTTGTATTTAAGAAATCAATGGATTTTTGGCAACGTAGAATCCGAAAGTCTTAGAACGGGTAGACTCTCCCGAACAGATATTTCACCAAGTTTCTCGTTCGGTGCCCCTTAGAGTCCCCTTAGTCTTAGGGACTTATTTTCACCAGACATTGCCGGCAATTCTTTGCCGAGGACTGAAAAATTCCCAGGAAAAAGATTAAATCAAGTGAAGCTATGATCCTCGCAGTTATGAAAGCAATTTTAGCAATTGCGTAGAGAAGCCTGAAAAAAAAAAAATCAGGATTTCAACGGGGTTTGAACCCGTGATCTCACGATGCCGGTGCGACGTTCTAATCAACTGAGCTATGAAACCACTGATGTTGAGACATGGTCATTTGTGTGTTGAAATGTTCCCGTGTTGAATGTTAACCGAAGAAATGTTGTATGAAATGAATCATATATTGAACTGCGGATATGTAATCAAGTGAAGGAGGATCATGGCGAGGATCACTTGACTTCATATCTTCACTCAATGTATTTCATATATAATTTCTTCCGTTAAAAGGATTGAAGTTGAAAACAACTTCGAGCGAAAGTATGTCCCTACAGATTGCTCAGTATAATCCTTAGCTTTCCCCTGTACTCTCAGTTTGCAGTACATAAATCTTCTTCACAAACGTCGATCTCCAGACAGGCAATTCAGCGAAACCGTTTGGAGACAATTGAGGAATAGGACATGACGTACTAGTAACCGCTTCATGGTGATCGATATTTTCTTCGGTAATATCTCACATATCATATCTGATCGAAAGTGGTACAAATGTATATGAATACGAGAGACGAGAACTAAAATGAGTCTTGAGAAGCCGAGAAGTGTATCGATAGCTGAACGAAATGGCAGAAAGCTGTAATGTTAAGAAAGGGGTTATGGAGTAGCGTTCGCTGAGTGGTCTAAAAGTGGAATGTGAGCCGAAGCACCGTGCGCATTTTTCAGCCGCACGGTAAAGAAAACAATTGCTACTTTACTCCTTGGGTGATCGTTTGGAACAAATTGCGGTATAGTCAGATAGAAGACTTTAACTGTCCGTTAAACTGATTCGTCGATCCACGTATATATTGCACAGTTATTTTATGTTGATTGTTGATTGAAAATGAGTTTCTGGCAGAACAATTCTCAAGTACAGCTGTCAGTCACTGGTAAATCAACAGCTCGTCAACAGAGACCAAGTAGTCACCGTGTACGGCCAAACAGTGCTGGCCGGGGAGGGAGCACAAAGTCTCACATTTTTGGTATCTCTGATACTCCCAGACAAGGGGAACCAAACCAAAAAACCACAAGTAGTTTCCAAGACAACACTGCATCTGCAGCATCAACTTCAGTGCATATCACCCCAGAGGCACCACGTCCATCAAGTGGGAATGCTGCCAATGTAAGATCAATGATTATGGCACTGATGCAGTTATTTTATGTCAAAATGGTGTGTTAATTTAAAATGGTTTGTGGTGATAATAATTGCCTGAAGTATTAATTTTATGGACTGCAGGAACCAGGCAAAAATGTAAAATTTAGAAATTATCAGAGTAGAGAAACCAACAAACTCAGCCCATGTATGACGCCGAGACTGGGAATCGAACCCGGGCCACACCTGTGGAAGGCGAGTGCTCTCGCCACTACACCAACCCTGCTCCCCATTCTTATCTACAAAGTCCACATATTTTCCTTCTGTCAGCATGCCTTTGCCCTTTTTCCACACACCCCCTTCAGCCTCCTCTCACTCCGGAGCAGTTTTGAATGACTTGGAAACAATTGATTTATGGGGAGGGAAGGAGCAAGGAAGGAGGTACTAAAGGGGTGGCATTAATCTAAACAAACATTAGACACATGGAAAAAGTGAAAGTATCTCATTATTTTTGTCACTGATTGTAGGTTAGCCATAAATCGATTTCTCCCCACTGTGTGAGAAATGGTATTCACTTGAGACTTGATTTTGCCTGCAGTACATGCAGTATGAACAGTTCATTGGCGTTTTGTTCACTGACATAACCCACATTTTTGGAAGATGTCCAGTGATCATGCCCGTCTTGGAAACCATCTTTTGCTAATGGGGCCAGATTGGTTAAATGCAGGTTCATTTCATTTTGGGTATCGTTTATTGGTGCAGAAGTTTGGTCACATTTTTTTATACAAATATTATGCAACTCACGCTCAGAGTTATTACAATAAAATTTTTATTTTATACTTAGGTCTCTGTGATAACTAAGTCTCAATTGGACACAGCTAAAAAGTTAGCACAGGTAAGACAATTATTGCTAAGGTGTCAATTAAAATAGAGAATCAGTTACTCACGCATAGCTTTCTTTAGAATTTTATGTGAAAAAATTTGTCTAGCATTGACTCATGCTTTCTGTGTTGAGTTCAAAATCTCAGATTTTGTGTGATCAATATAGTTATTAAAAGAATTATTTTACATTTTCCCTCTGCAGCTATTCTAATAGTCAGTGAAAGTACAATGATGTAGCAATGCTTAACATACAATAGCTATTAGTTTTCTCTTTCACAGTCAAACTCAAATTATGCTGACCAGCCAGTTGAGGTTGAAGTTTTCTCAAGAAGTCGCATTGGAGGACGAAAGGCACCCCAAGGGTACGCAGTTATGTAAGAAGAGATTAAATGAAACATTTTCTAAGTTTAACAACTGTGTCACTAAATGGAGGTTGGCTGCCTGAGATATCCAAGAGCTCCCATTATTGGCAGCCAGCTCCCAGATGGAGACTGCTCCAATGGCTGGCAAGTCCTGGCAACCCAGCCATGCATAAGCCCACACTGCATATTGCAGCGCAGAGCACAGGCACCCCTCATACTGCTAGAAAAACAGTGTAAAGGGGAGGGAATGAAGAGGGAAAAACGCCTAACGCTCCACAAAATGTTGAACAAAGCACTTCACCAAATGCACCACAAAAATGCTAACGTTTCCCACCACAATGCAATACATACATCCTTAGACTCATAAGGACAAAGAATCATGGAGCATGCGCTAATATAACAAACTGCCGACCACACCTGGAACCTAGGTACTCCTTGTTGTTAACTCTGTTCAATTGCGTTTAACTGGCCATTTAAATCACATTTTTAAGTAGTGAGCATGGTGGATTAAAATGCCATGAATCATAGCTACAGAGTGGTTTTGTAACCAGGGTGCTGGACTTGGTATTCAGAGACTCAGTCCCAGATATAAATTGGGATTCTCATTTCTGTTATCAGTGGTTATCTAATTACTAGTGGGTCAATGTATTTCAATGTCACTGAAAGCCCTTCAAAGGCAGTGGTCAAAATTGAGGAAATGATATTGTTTAAAATACTGATTTATTTGTTTATTGATTTATACTTCAATTTGCATGAGTAAATTACACGCTTCATGTACATGTAAAACACACCACCTTATACAACCTTACACCTTGAGTTTAGACTTTTAAATTAGCTTGCTTTTCTACTAATTGTCTACTGGCTACAAAACGTGGCTCTTAGTATGTAAAATGTAAATTCTTAAATAAATTTATTGCAAGGAAGATTAATTTTGTTATTTTTACATTCACAGAGGATAATTATTAATACCTCTTTGGATTCCTATACTTTAACTCCATAGAGTTGAGTGATTAATTTGCCATGATGGGCTGGTGAAGTGTTTTAACTTCACCTACAGTAACATGTATTTGTGATTTAACCACAGGGTGCCACAGCTAGATCTGGGTGGCCTTGCAGATGAGAATAACCAGGTATTTTGGTATCCAAAGAGATGTAAACTGGAGATGTATTGGCCCTTTTCATACTTGAGTTGAATAGTTAATTTAAATGTGAAAGTAGGATGGTGTTCATTTTGGACTGATAGTTGTGTCTATTTTGACGGATTTTGAAGATGAGTTATGGATGGTGCACCTTTATTTCATCTGGAATTCACACAAGCTAGATAAATCAATGTAATCTTGGTGCCAGGGCATGTTGCGTTGTGGCAAGGAAAACATGGTATTTAGGCTAATGGTCTATCCATGTAATCTGATTGTTTAACTTGTGATTGTCATAAGAAAAACTTAATCAGTAACATTTGTCTAGGAAAGTTATCCCCCTCTAGTGTGAAAACGGCAGTTGCAAAGATAGCTGTTTATCCTGATTGTTGTTAGTTCAAAATGAAAATTCAGATAGAAATGCCATCAACGTAGTTTGGTTCTCAACTGAGCCCTTGCTGCCTAACAGGTACCAGCACAATGTACTTATACATCTAATAGCTCCACTCTTCATTTATCACATTGATTTCATTAATAAGTGATTTCATGGCCCTGATTTTCAATTGTTGTAGTTGTGACTAACTGATTTACCTCATTGACATCCATCATTGTATGCTCTCTATTTCAGTTACTGCAGCCATTAACAGTTGATGGTCCTCATCTGCACACTCCTGATTCCAACAGCAGTGTTGTCAGGTAGTACAGCTCACTGTTGTTCCATCTGTTATCATAATTTATTACATGTATATGTAACTGCCTGACTCCTAGTAACTTATTAATTTTGTGTTATTATTTAAGCTGGGGAACACCACTTCATAGTTCAAGATTTCCTCCCAGTGCTGCAAGACCTAAAGGAGGTGGTTGGCAAGTGAGTTGCCCACAGTAATTAATTTAAATAGCTTATGCACATAATAACAATTAGTTACTCTAACAGTGTACTGAAGGTTAATATGCAACTACTGATAGTGGTGATATTGTATTGTAGCCATAAGAAAGTTTATATGCTAGTTGCTTGGCAACAGACAAAGAGACATCTAACAAGTAAATTAGAGTCCCAGGCAGGAAACGAACCTCCGACATCCCTAACATGCTCATGTTTGATTCCTACCTGGGACTCTGATTTCTTTCTCAGATGGTTCTAATGCCTACAGTATAATGCCAAGCAACTAGTCGATCAGTTTACAAGGTTGATCTTCAAAAGTAATTTTAGTGTATTTACTAAATTATTTCTAGAGCATTGGTGAAACAAGTTTTATAAAGCAGGTGGATGGCTTGTAAGCATTTTTGCGGCATTTTTTATTAGGGTCAGCAGAGTCAGGCTGCACAGTCAAATAAAAAGCCTGTTGGTATGCCTCAGCTTGATCTAGAAAATTCACAGGGAGACATTATCCTCAAGCAGGTACTGTTAATTGGCTTGGTAGTGATAACGCAAGATGTAAGCTTGAAACTTACAATTTTAATGGTGCTGTGTATACAAAGAAACAGTTGAAGTAAACCTAACAACATCAACAAGCCCAACTGGAAGGAAGCAATCCAAAAGTGGCACAGTTGTTTTTGTTTGTCGCTGCTGCACTTACCACATTCTGAAATTTCGTAACTGCGGTAAAAGTTAAACTATAAGGAACAGACGGATGGCAAAATGGAAATTGACCAGCTCCATCCCAGTTAAAAATGTAGCTTGGTTGATATCTCAGTTCATTAAATAGTTAGGGAAATTAAATGGAGTGTTTGAAACCAGCTTACATGCTATTGGCACCCTACCTTTTATCACCCTTGTGACCTTGTGAACTATAACTGTTGATCAGTAACAAAATCTCTTTAATTTAAAGGCTCTTCAGGCAGGAAAATTAAATCATGGAGACAGGAACTTGAATCATGGAATGCAATATGAAGAGGAGCCAAATATAGTTAGTAATCAATAACTTGCCATAATAATTAGATCGCATGAAATAAAAGGACCTGACTTAGGTTTCTTTGTAAACAAAAAGGAAAATCTTTTAATTGAAATTTTAGTGATGTTATTGAATGCTGTCAAGGGAATATATTGTAGACTGAAGTTATTTCAATGACAGAGTGGTTAATTTGCATTCGACTGTCATAAAACCAAAACCATAAAGTTTAACTGAACATAATTTATCGTGAACATTTCATCTGCATTAATACTTATATTATTTTAGAAAGAGTAAAACTACAGTTGATATACCAGTAATTCAATAAAATTTGGGAGAGCTCTTCCTGTTTTACTTGTACCTTCCCAATAACTGGCAGATGTACATATGCATGTAGCGTCCACACATGCTACTTGAACTTAAATTTTAATTGTCAGCACATAACTCGTATTCATTCCAATTCACACAGAAGGCAAGGCGAAGTAAAGGAAAGTTATTATGCTTTCTTGACAAAAAAAAAGCCAGCTCCTAACGAACACATTACAATCCCCCTAAAGCCGTGGGAAAACACGCCCGCAAACCCGTAGGTATGCGGACAACCAATTTAGTCTCTTACAATGCATGTGTTGTCGTTTACCATTTTTCTTGGTTTGAAATGTTTTGAACAGTTTCTTTATTTTCCCTTGTTCCTGATTATGATTACCGTTACGGTAATTGAAAGCTAAAGTTGAGCAGGTTTAAAAGAAATTCTGAACCTGGGAAAAGACAAACCACAACACATGCAGGCGTAAAAAACACGACTGCACAGTCACATAAAGCAAGAAACTTGTAAGTTCTTGAAATTACTTTAATTATTTTCTTTTTGACAGGCAGATACTTGTAATCCTTCTGAGAATGAAAGCATGTAAGTAAAATTTATTTGTTGAGCCAGTGATCCTTTAATTAATCTACTAGATTTATGTATACGTTCATAATCAATAGAAATAAGAAGTGGACTGGTATGTTTTTAGGTTTCATTCAAGTTGCATGTACAGGGGCACCTACACTGTATCCCCAATTGGAAGTTCCACATTATTGTTACGGACATGCATCCCTTTACATTACCTTCCATTTTCTATGAATTTTACAATGCCTAGCAA
>BLFK01000113.1:1492837-1507837 GCA_014634185.1 Astreopora myriophthalma | reverse complement strand
TCTGCCATTAAAATTATTTTTGGAGTGATTCTCAGCAAATCTTCGAACAGTTCATTAGAATGTGGGGAGTCAGAGTGTTTGTTGTTCTCTGCCAGACGAAGTAAACATTCGAAATGGCTGCAGTAAATATTGAAAGGGGTTTATTTGTCTCATC
This sequence comes from Astreopora myriophthalma, assembly GCA_014634185.1. Taxonomy (NCBI): domain Eukaryota; kingdom Metazoa; phylum Cnidaria; class Anthozoa; order Scleractinia; family Acroporidae; genus Astreopora; species Astreopora myriophthalma. Next base: position 1,507,683 of record BLFK01000113.1, on the reverse strand, counting down.
TGTTTGCTTGAATTTAATCTTATACCTAATTTGTGTACTGTTCAAAATGCCGAATAATTGCATTGTGCTCTTCCAAAGCAACATGTTTGTCATCGAACAAACGTGTTCACCGGTCGAACCTGACTGTTTTCACTTGCCAACTGATCGAACGAAGAGACTATTCGAAGGAACGTCAACATACCACGTTTCCTGTTAGAATTCACGATCTAATAAACGCTGTGGCTATATGCCCGGCAGTCGTCGGGCAAGGTCTTAAAGAGACCAAATGCCCCGCAGTCAAAATGATGACAGAATTTCTATTGAAAGGTTCTTTCAAACTTCGTGAAAGTATTAGATCCTTGTTTAGAAAAGTCAAGCGATTACCAAATATTATGTTGATTTTTTAGTTGACAAAATATCCTAACTTATATCCTAACATACCATAAAATCGCCATGTTCTCAATACTTCTATGAAAATTCACCCTTCACAATTCGTCTCTCAGACCCTGTCAGCTGGGATTTTGCCGGAAGTTAATTTAAAATCAGAAGGCCATAAAGTGTCCCTAATTAAGTTACTACTGCATATGGTACATCCATAAAGTATCCCTCTAATTCAGGTACTAATTCACGTGCATATAGTGTGCCCCTAATTTAGGTACTTATTCATGTAATACGCTCATAGATTGTCCCAAATTTAGTTGCTACTTCATATAGCACTTGCAAAAAGTGTCCCCCAAATTTAGGTACTACTTCATCTAATAGGGTCATAGTCCCCTAATTCAGTTATGACTTCAATACAAGCCACAAGGGTTGTACTCTCAGGCAGTTTAGTTTGCATGTATTCCTTATCAATTGACTGATGTTTGATAAGGCTTTTAAAAAGCAATGCTCACATTCTTTCAGTGTACCAGGGTATATATAAATACAGGGAAAGGTATTTGTGAAGAATAACTCCTCATCCTTCACATGGAAGCTTTAATTAATCAATCCTGTCAGCAACATTGTTTGTAGTACTGTACTGTGTATTTATGTAAGCATTTGAAGCTTAAATTTCTTTTGTAAAGAAGATGGTGGCTGTTGGCATCCCACTTGAACACCTCCAGGCATCTTTTTTTTCTTTTCGCCTTGCCTTTTGTTTTAAGATTAATGGAATGTATTTTCAGGGTGGCAATTTATCGTTTAAGACAGCTTCACAAACGTCCCTACCTCAGAGTGTAAGTTCTCGTCCAGTGGTAGTTTTCAGGATTTGTGACGTTGATGAGCGAGCCAGGGAAACACAGCTGTAAGTTATACATAGAAGCATCAATCTTCTCCTCAGTTCTGAGAGGGAAGTGACTGCTCCTTGTTTACTGATCTGAATAAATTCTGGGAAATCTGAATTTAGGTACATCTTAGATACTGCTCACTCAGATGGCCAATTTTACGCCATCTTGTTTTTTCTATCAACTGAAGTGGAAAAACGTGGGTTATCACTTACAGTACTGAATTGTAGTAAGAAGTATGTTTGAAGTGACACAGTGGATTATTTTAAGGTTACTATGGCAACCTTCCCAAAAACTAGAACAACAAACAAGCTATGCTACTAAGAAACTCTTCATACTGGAGCATTGTGTTGAGATGTTTTAGTGTCGGTCACCTTGAGCTTCAAGACTGTTCTTTAGCTTGCTGCTAAGAAATGTAGGTGGTGTGCAACCAATCTCTAGAGACACAGATAACAATAATGAAAATGTGCAAATGCTGGATGACGAACAAAAGGAGCTAACGAGAGATCTACTGTTTTCGTCAACCAACGTGGCAGCGATGACGTAACATGCACACCACCTATAGAGTTTTGGATATAGGTACAATGTAATAGGTTAGTTGGAGGTTTTCAGAGGTTGGATATTTCAGTTTAAAGTTCAGGCACAGACAAATAATAATTTGAAATTTAAAATAATTAAGAAGATTAATTAAAATTTAAAATTAAAATAATTAATCAATTTAAAATAATTAAGAAGGTCAATTAAAATTAAGAATTAAAATGGTAATTAAAAGGAGAGTATCTTCTGTTGGCTTTATGACTATACTTCATTAAAAGGGAGAATACATGCCTATCCCTTTAACATACGTGGCCCGCTTCCTTATTGCAAAAGGTTTAAAATTACTTAATATACAAAGGGAAAGCCCAATAACAGGAAAGGATAATAATATTATTGGTTGAAGCTTTGTCTCAACAAAAAGCAAACCAAAAGAAAAATAAGACACAGAAAATCTTGCATCCTGGTAAGTTTTTCTGGCTTGCCTATTAGTTATTTTGAATAATTGTGATGGTAGGTTCGAGAGCTGCCAATCCCTTGGTAACAAACATTCAGTAATGGAAAGACTGGATAATCCTCTCTCTGAAGCAGAATTGCAGGAAAGAGAGGTCTTGGAAAATGTACAAAGTAAGTTGTTCTTGATGGAATGAACATTTTAAAGTTAAAATCTTGAACGCTTAAAAGTATTGTCTCCCTCATGATTAATATAAGAAGTATGTGTAATCAAGGCAAATGGTAATGACTGAAATTAGGAAACAACTTTGTGGGCATTCTGTTAAAATTCTAAACAAATAGGTTAAAACAAGATTGAGCTGGGGAGAAGGGAGGGGAATGTCTTTACCCTTGCAGGCATTCCCTTCCAACCTCTCCAGCTCCCCTTTGCTTTTTTTTTACTGCTTGGCATTTGTCCTCCCCTTCTCCTCCTGACAATGCCTGCTACGCAGGCTATAATTTCCCGAGCCTTTACATGAGGGAAGTTCTTAGAATTTTGACAAAGCACAAGTGAAGTTATTTCCTAATTTCACCCATTACGTACACACTTCTTCTTTTTATAAACTTGCAGGTACTTTATTTCACTCTTAGGATGGTGCAGTTACAGTAAACACCTGCATATAAGAACCTAGAATTTAAGAACCTGTTAGGCTAAAAATTTCATTTTAGAGCCCTCTTACATAAGAACCAGGTTAGCCTAAAAATTAAATGGGTCCTTATTTTAGAAAATGACCTTGAAATTTCAGGCAACTGGAACAAATTGCACTTTAAACTGCACAGATCTTGTATAGGCCTTTAGGCTTTGCAGGCCTATACATTTTAGTTGTTACAGTTTTATATCATGATTTCATGTCTAGAACATTGAGGAAATACATGTAAAGAACGAAATAAGCTGTAGTTTTGCTTTGCGGTCATTACTGTACATGTAAGTGTCTAGGAAAAGTATGTTTCCCTTACAGCCACTAGTCATAGAGAAGATATCTTTTGAGGAAATGAGAACCAATCAATTTAAGAACCTAGATAGCCGAAAACTACGGTAAATAGCATTTTTATAAGTAGACCCTTTTTAGCCTAACTTGAAAAATCTAGGTAAAATGTCTTACACACAGGTGTTACAGTATCTCATATTGTACTTTGCTGGGATTTTACACAGTTCTATGTTGTATGAGGCTTACTGAGACAGTGTTCTCCATAAGCATCGGTGACTGATGAAAATCTCTGTCTACTGTCCCTTTGCATGCCGGCTAACAATGGGGGAAATAGTAAGGTTTTTAGGCTTTTTTTTTTTCAGCTGAAGTACATAGTGAGGGGTGAGGTTGTCAAAACCAGTTGCAACATTAACCGATTTATATAAAAGGAAACGTTTGCATCAAAAAATGACAGTGATGGGATGAGCAAAATATGCAGTAGCTCAAAATATGTTGAAATGCGTTTCAAAGAGCCTCCAAATTAAACATTTTCCCGGGGGAGGTCCCCTAAACCCCACCCTTAATTAGAGGGCACCCACAGCCACCCCGACACGGGGCATCACTGCCATGTGTAGGATGCGCTGCGCCTTGATACAATAAATGGGAACTTTCAGCCCACTTCAATCTTTTCTCCTTCTACTATAAAATTTCAGGGGAACCCTGTGAGGTCTTGGCCAATACTTATTTTCTTTGGTAAAATCTTGGTTTGTTTACATGAGAAGGTGGGTGGGCTGCCTTGTCGAGATCCTGCTCTTACCTGCTGAAATCTCAGCAAGTCAGGCTGAAAAATTCTCATATATAAAGTTATTATATATATAATAATATATAGAGAGATAGATAATATATGTGGTCTGGCCCGGTTTATTGGGATGAAATGTTTTCATGACGCATGCCTTGCCCTGAAAATACAGCCAGATCTGCATGATCACAGGATTATTTTTGGATCTTTTGTTTTGAAATGCCATTCCGCATTTGCTAGAACTAAAGTGAACCTTCATTTTGAACCAAAACAAAACAAATTCACTTGTTATTCTTTGCGTGACTTTGACGGTTATAAGCATGTAAACAAAAGCAGGCCAGAATCTTCCATATAAATACGTCATCCCGTTTCCTGGGGCAGCCGGTTTGCTGGGCTAGCTCACCCCCACATAAACAGGCCCTTACTTTCCATATTAATATCATAAGTAAATTATTTTAATTGTTGTTTTTAGATTTGGTTAAGAAACAGCTTCAAAAGAGAGCAGTTAAAACTGTGATGGGTCTTGGGCAGCATTTTAGAAAGTTGGATCAGTCTGGTGATGGGCTGCTGGACAGACAGGAATTATTGATGGCACTGGAAACTTATCACATCCAAATTCCTCAGGAGGTATATAAGACTAGTGTACTAACATGCTATGCTTAATAGACCTTTCCTAGTCCCTCACAGTAAGTTATGAAACGAGGCTGGGGTAGATAAAATTAATTTTGGAATGGCGGGAAAATGTTTGCTCCAGCCATTTTGAATGTTACTCACCCCAGCCTCGTTTCATAACTTACCATGGGGGACTGAGAGGAACGTGGGAAGGGTCTATTGGTGGAGATCGATATCAAGGCAGATAATTCAGAAAGAGAGGGCCATTATCATTGTGCCGTGTAATATATAACATTGTGCTTTAAATTTACTTGGTTTAAGATGTTTTAAACTATTGTTCCAGATTTTGACTATGAGTGTGCTACTTGTTAGATAAACTGGTTTAAAATATTTGAATGATCAAAAATCAATCCACAACATCTTTTAATCTCTTACATACTTTAGTTTAAGTTGACTCCCAAGATAGACTGGACCCAGTTTAAAAAATTTTGAATGATGAATGTCAGTCTCTCACATGCTTTGGTTAAAGTTGCTTCCCAAGACAGTTGCAAAAAATGAACAATTCCAGAGAAAAAGAAATATGAGGTTTCAAGAAACCCGTGTCTAAACCGTAGCACGTAAATTTCTTTTTGGTTGGCTGTGCCATTTTACATGGGGTACTTGTAGTAAGAGGTGTTTGCATCTATTTGTATGCTGACATCTCTGGGAATTGTTGCATTTAATTGTGTTTTTTGTGTCTTTTTGGTCTGTTTTAGGTTTTTGACCATTTGTGGGATGTCTTAGATGTTAATGGTGATGGTTTCTTAGACTATGGGGAGTTTTCAAGAGGATTTATTGGTGAAATGAATGAATTAAGAAAATCATTAGTTAGAAAAGTAAGCAACTATTTTTTTACATGTAAATTAATTTTATAATTACATGACTTGTTTATTTTCATGACTTTTATCTGTTATGACAATTATCTGTTGGGGCTGTACATTTTATTAACTTATGTGTTGTTACTAAATAAATACAGGCCTTCTGATTACACTAACAGACATTGATTTAGTTAATGATTGTGTAATGTTAGTGAAGTTGCATTGGACATGTCATTTTGACAGGTTTTCCGCAAACTGGATGCAAGCAAAAGTGGGATTGTCAATTTGAATGATATGAGGAAGTTCTACTGCACAAAGAAACACCCTAAAGTTGTATCAGGTATTGCAAACCTCTGTACAGTTGCACTAGGCATTTTAGAGTGGTCTCCACTTTGGAGACTGGATATGTGCTGAAATTGTTACACCAGGGGTATAAACTTGTGGATTTACTTATAAAGCCTTGTTCACACTATCGTTGTAACTGTAGTTGGAATTGTAATTGTGATCAAAAAGGAGCATTGAGACCTAGTGGAAATGACAAATTGTGATCGCAAGCACCATTGTAAGGAGCGTCATGATATGTAATCATAATTGTAAGGATGAAAGTTTCTGACTTGAATGTCATTGTAACCAGAAAAAAAAATCTTGCAAAAGGCATGTATTACATACTGTAGGCCAGTGGTGACTCACCTCTCTTCATTCTTTTATCTAAGCTTGCATAGAGCCGTTTTTAATTTAAGTGTTATAAAATCAAAACCCAAAGTAATTAATTTTGCTAAGTGTAGCAAATGCAGACCACCTTTTTTGACCACCGTGAACGGCCAACTTTTTTCTCTTTTTTTTTTTCATTTCGGTTTGTCTAGACATAACAGTCACATTTGTTACAAGAGCTTGTTTTCCGTCACAAACATACTTAGGAAATCAGTTCTTTCATTCAACAAGCAATGCAAATATAACATTTCAATTTGAATGAACAGAAAGGCTTAACAATTGAAAATAAACAATGATACATTTTTAGTGGAAAACAAGTCTTAATACAACAACTTCTGAATAATAATCTGTCTTGCCCCGAGAGAAACAGAGGCGTAGTCTTACGTTTACAGACTAAACATAAGACTAAGCAAGGAAAACGTGTGCAAGCAAGTCACAATTTTTTTGCGAGATTTTTAGTCAGTCACAGTCAAAACATGGTAATGCAAAACCAACTCAATTGCAAAATTACCGCTCATAGTGGTCTGGATAGTAGCAGACATGCCAGTATTTTAAGAAACAACACAAATTAACAAATTTAATTGAAATTAACATGATAAAGTTGATGATTTACATGTAGGTTATTGCCCACACTAAATTAACTTTATCATGTTAATTTAAAAGTTTCTTTGTAATATTTTAGATTGTCATGTTGCCTTTTTTTCTTATAGTTAATTAGCATTTTGTTCACACTATGTATTCAACTCTGTACTTTGTACTGTAATTTAAACTGATGATGACAGAAAATTCTGTTGAAACATGTTTTTTAAAAGTGGTGTCGTTTCTTAAAATATCGACTTCCCATAGTCAACTGAACTTCTTTATTGATAACTACAATGCATGCCCATCTTGCGTGTACAATAAAAGGGATGTTTATTGTTTATTTGTTTGTTTGTTGTTTTTTGTACCAACCAGGACAGGCCAAAGAATGGGAAATTGAGGAGTCCTTTCTGAGTTCCTTTGAACTTTGTAGGAACAGGGGACAAGTTAGCTATGCGGTAAGATGATAGCAATGATCTTGAAAAACGTTCTTTAACAGAATGGGAAAATGTAGTTACATGTCTGCTTAAATCTGGTGGAAAAATTAAAATCCATCATCCCCTCCTCCTCCATATGCATGTAATGAAAGGCCATTGGAATTTCTGAGTGAGAGAGGGTGGCAGAAGCTACATGTTATGGTGTATTTATTGGAGGGAAGTCAAAGGGATGTGTATATATGTGTGAATGGACTTAACTGGAGATGTGGATGAGTGGATAAGTACAAAGTTGTTCAGTCCTGTGTGCCAGAGGCTTTTCTTGCAAAGTTTAGGTCAAATCATCTTAGCTGTGTTTATTGTGACCCATGCTGATACCCACAATAAAGGTGCAGTAAGTTTATTCGCATGAAATGATGCGGTGTCCAATGTGTTTGGCTCTTTCTCAGTCAGTTGGTGAGAACTTCTTGTGTTCAAGAAACCTGACTCACTAAAAGCATGTCTGGCTCATCTAGGTTCAGTTGTTGAGTTTATAACCAGCTCTATCATTCTATTTTCAGACTTATCTAGTATTTTATTTGTTTTGCCCTACAGGAATTTGAAGATTATTATGAGGGAATAAGCATTGGCTTTGAGAGCGACGAGGAGTTCACAGCCATGATGAGAAACTGTTGGGGAGTATAAAGAAAAACTTCAGCTTTTTGCACAATAACATCTTCTTGCTGAAAGACACATTGCTGTAAGCATACACAGCTGCCCTCCGGCAGAACAACAGGAGCGCCATTGCTGCAGCCTGAGGGTGATGAAAAACCATCTGGTCCACAGAAAAGGTGCAAGCAAGATTTGACGTGGATTGTATGACCACCTTATTTCCTGAATTACCGAGACTAGCTTCTCCAAGGAGTGTCAACCCCTTGTCACGATGCACTCTTCCAGCATGTTAACATTTCAGTGGCTGTATACTTGTTATTTTTTTTTTCACAAGTGGTCACAACTGTGTACTCCTTTGACTTGTAATTTATGACCCTTTTTGCTTTGTAAACAAGAAGACTAGGCCCGGACATGACTAAAGATCAATATGCATGTATGATTTTTGACCAGCTTTTGGTTGACATTTGTGATTGTTGTTGTCAAGGGTGATATTCGATTTTATGATCCCAGTGCATTCTTCAGTGAATGGGAGTTTGGGTGCTCCTTGTAGTAATTTGCTAACATTTTTTTTAATGTCTCAACTTTTTAAATTCAGTAGTGATGCATAAATGTTGCCAGCCTATTTGTCATCTCTTTATGGGAGTCCATTCTGACTGACACCATTTTACAGCAAAAAATGTCAATTTATTACATCCACTGAATGCATTGCTACCAGTAATCGGTGCACAATAAAATTGTATTTACAAATTATGTCAATAACTTTAGGATGTTATATAAATAGACATATTACTTACTGTACATAATAATTCCTTTCTTAATAACGGCTGGGAGCATTCTATAGAAAGGAGTTGAACTGGTCTAAACGTAGAAATACCAATGTAATAAATAATTATCATCTTTGGGTCATAAGATTGACTTTTCTTTGTGTAATAATTTAAGCGATAGGCAAACTACCCATGTTGAACTTCTTAATAAAAAATATCTGACTAATTTTGCCCTGAATCCCTTGTTCTGAGTCAGCAATATGAGTTTTCAGTTACTCTACATTAAAACGACACTCAGTGAACAAGATCCCCTCATTAACAGGCTCTAAAATGCCTTGCAGCCTTGGATTCGAACGGAGTTGGATCACAAATTATTTGAGGTGGTAAGAAGTTTCCAGTACCCTGTGACAAATTATAAGAATATTACATGAATTATATTAGTTTGGTGAATCTTTAAATAAATAAAGGCTGTGAGACACAATAATTTTGCCGATCCAGACGACTAATGAATTACAGCGCTGACAGAGCATAAAGGCTATGGAAAACAGCCCGGAGACGCCTTTGAGTTGAGCTCCATATAGTTAAAGCCGATAGATTGAAAGACAAAACTTAGCAAGATAATTTCAATTGACACGTGAGCTTTGAGGAAGTAAACCAACTTAATACACAATTGACATTAAGATCATATATTACGCTTAAGTTGACAGCATAATAGTCAGTATCGACAAAAGGCGGATACACTAACGCGATAGATAGTGATCGTTCTTTCATAAACCAGGACATAAAAACTATTAATATGTTAAGTAATCCTCTATTCGAATGAGGGTTTTACACTGTACTATTGGGACGTTCCTATGTAAGACTATCAATCCAAAGAGCATTGCGAAATCAATGGAAACCTGAAACGGAGAACTATAAAATACAATAATTATTTGTCAATACAAACAACCGAGGATAGCTCATTAAATATTCTTTTGATGATAAGCTTAATATTACTTTCAGTTTCAGTGAGGCTTCTGCTCACACATGAACCTCGGGATCGTTCGATTTCATGATATTTCTTCCCTGAGGACTCCGCACAATGACTGATTTCCCCTTGTGTTCAATAAGCAATCTCGGCAGTTCTCCATTCGGACGCCTCTCGAAGCAAAATCTCACGAACGAACCACTCAGTTTGGCGGCTGGTTTAGTCTGTAAGACTTGCCAATATTTGATGCACTTCGCGCGGCTGATGGCCACGAAACTTGGTGGCATACCGACCTGTAAGATAGCTGCGTCAATCCACGAGTTGATTTTCTCTATCCCGCATTCCTTGTCATACTGCATCGGATCGAGTTCCAAGAGTTCACCGACGATGTTTTCCAAGTCCACATCGTTATCTTCACCCTGGTATCGAGCGTAACGCGGCCCACACACCGTGGAATCGTATTGACAACAAGCACAGCTTCTCCAACAGGAACTGTATACCCAACTGCATGTTTGTCCCATGTTTTTAACGTTTATTTTTCGCTAGATCATGTCTTCGGCTCGACCTCGTTAGGAACGCCATAACTTCTAAGGCTCTTTCGCCGACCTTGCACCTGTATGTTTGTCGAATCGCGGGCTCAAGGTTTCGTGAGCCAAGGTTTGCAGGGCGCTATGGGATTCAGCAAGAAGATCTTTGGCCAATAGAGGGGAGTATGGTATGGAGGGGTCTAGGCTTCGAAAGGTGGATAGCGCTATCCACTGGATAAGTCAGTATCCAAAGGATAGCTCAATTGGATTTGCTTGCATTTATCCGCTGGATAGCGATTTAGTGTATCCGGTGGATAGCGCTATCATTCGAACAACTGGGGCCAGGTCTAAATAATTTGCATATGGTAAGTGGGGAGACTCTACCTCTTTTGCTAGTACTCGTCTGAACCAATAGAATTACCCTTTTAGTAAGAGCGAGAACACAAGCACACAGGGAATGAGGACTGCGATACCACAGTGATATAACCGCCCTATATTTTAACTATAAGCAAACCCGGATACTTCAAAACTTATCACATGGAATCTTAGTCCAAGTGGAGCGAAACTGAGCAGCGACTAAGACAGTGATCTGGCCTTAGAAAAGGTTTTTAGCCGAGTCTCTCAAGTATTAGGTTGGTTTGTTTTTGTAAAAGTTATTTGTAAGTAAGAGCTTGTTGTACGAAAATATATGTATTTTTGCATTTTTCAGGCGAGCGGAGGAAATTGCGAGGCGAGCGCGGAGCGCGGAGCCGCCAAGTCACACGCGAAAGGAAGAGCACGAAAAAAATATTTCTTTCGGCCCTTCGTCCCTTCGCGAATGACTCGTGTTCAACGCTCGCATCGCGATTGCCCTGAAACTGTTAAAAAATAAATAAATAAATAACGCTTGTTCTGCAGGCTAAAGCATGCGCAGTATGGAACGAAGACTGGGCCGATCGTGTGCTCAACCCGCTGAAGTTTATGACGGGATCGCAGGTTTTGTCTTTGTTCCATGTTCGCAACAAAATCATCAATTCGACGCGCTTGCAGCAACCAGGAGTCCGAGAAGAGTTCATGGCTTGGCCAGAACGATGTGCGAGAAGGCCGAAAATCAGTTCACGTGTTGTTTTACAACGCCAAAGGTACTTTTTCCCGAAGAATCAGCCCGCAATTGCGTGACCAACATTTTTGTGGCGTGGCGGGCCGTCACGTTTTCCTGTCGTGTAGATGGAGTCCCCATCATATGAAGGGTCTGCATGACTGTCACGTGTGATTATGGGCGATCCGAACGAAATTTATCATGAATCAAACCTGCTTGTTGCTCCTGTTGAAGATTCCCCACAAACGTTGCATACGCATCATCCAGGAAACATGACAAAAGACGGCATCCAAGGTGAAGACACTCAAACTGGCGACGACTTAGGCGAAGGCGGAAACGAAGACGAAATCATCTTTCGTGGAAATCGCTATTCACCATTAGAGGCCCAAAAAGGATTAACCGTTTTCACAGCCGCGGTTTTTATCATTGGAGAAATGGCTGGCAGTGGTGTTTTGGCTTTGCCATCGGCTATCGTTGGTGCAGGATGGACGGGGCTCGTTTTGCTACTTCTGTGTTGTTTTGTCTCCGGTTATTGCGGAATGGTGTTGGGAAGATCGTGGTCCATTCTCCGTGAAAGACATGAGGAGTACAGGGGTCATGTTCGCTATCCTTACCCAGCTATCGGGGAGAAGGCTTATGGAAGATGGGCATCCATTTCTGTCACTGTTTGCATTCAAATAACATTATTCGGTAGGGTATTTTAATTGGTGACCCTCTGTTTCGGAATTCTTGCGGCGTGATTGCGTGACTTCACATGTAACGTGACAATGTCCCTTGTTTCGTTTGACGTCCTGCTTTCCGATGTCCGTCACGCGTGACCAGGATCCTTAAGCAAATTGATTCCTGTTGAACTTCTGACACTTAAATGGAATAATAACTGAGCAATATTTTCATGCGCTCAGAATAGTTTCGACTTAATTTTGCGTAAAACGAAATTTCATAGCTTTCGGACGAGCAAAGTTTATAAAAACTTTCACCGGTCAGTATATTTCAGACGGAATGAGTGTAAAATATAAACGACAGTTTACATTTTACAGAAGGACGACATCAATTTTGATGTCCGGTTGACCGATATGGCAGTGGTGTTTTTCCTTGACGAAGGCACGGCACAGTCCATGCTTGGGTACGGCAAAATAAGTTGTAGCCTACCATGTTAACAACTGGCACACCAACAACAACAACAAAGTCAACAAAAACAGCTGGCGGCAATCGCTTGTGCGCAAGTCAAGATTGGTTTTAGTTTGGGCAACCCTAAAACCCGGAAACCGGAATCCGGAATAACACTGGAATTAGGCCTACAAACTTTTGTTTAGGCCTAATTAGGCCTAAAAACTTTTGTTTAGGCCTAAACAAAAGTTTTTAGACCTAATAATTAGTCCTAAACAAACGTTTTAGACCTAATAATTAGGCCTAAACAAAAGTTCTTAGGCCTAATTCCAGTGTTATTCCGGGTTCCGGTTTCCGGGTTTTAGGGTTGCCCTTTTAGTTTTGCTGCTGATCAATCTCGTTCCGAGAACCCACGTATCTTTCGGTCAACGCCAAGACACGGAGCTCTGGAATAATCAATTTTCATGATAACAACTACGTTGATTGGCTGCTCGATTCGTCAAACTGCTCATGCGTAAATTACCGGAAGTAATATTGCTTGTAAACAAAATCAGAACAGCTAAGCGCAAATTTTAAACGAATGTGGCACAGAAAACTCCAACTAAACTTGTAAACACAAAGATTTGTCGCTGCTGTCGTAAACCCTTGAGTTCTAATGATCGCCTCATTTCACTTCTCAGGAAATCAAAGTTTGGTATATGAGTGACTTGCCAGAACCCGTCGGTAAAACCGCTGGAGCATCTCTTTTCATCATCACAACCGCTTCCAAAATTGGATATTGCCGTTCTTTCAAAGCCTAATTGGACTTTCCTAGATTTTCGAGTGCGTATTGTATGCATGCGCCGTGTAACCGGAACTCCTAAAATCTTGGAGTCTTGAAATTGACTAATCCAGGGCTCAGTGTCTTGGCGCTGACCAAAAGATACGTGGGCTCTGGGAACGAGATTGGCTACAATCCATTCTCTTCTCTGAATTAATGATTATCGTTAATTCTTAATTTGGTCTGAATTTACGATTATCGTTAATTTAGAACACCGAAAGTCTGAAGGGCATTCTGGGAAATGAACATATTTCTTTTAAAAGACAACCCCGGCCACAGGACTCCAACCTGCGACTGTCTACTGACAGATCCTCTCCTCTAACCACTAGCCCACTAAGCCGTTACCTGCGCAAACCACAGTTTTTAAACATCATAGAATTAATGCATTTATCATACACTTTGTTGTAAACCAGTATAGTTACTCGCTAAGAAACACTTTTAGACAGTAATTTGAAATAGTCAGTCACCAAACTTCAAAACAAAGCTAAACGTTTTAAAATCAGGGCTTAGGCCTGATCACTGTTGAGAAGTGATATTCCATAAACATCTAATCATTGATTAACTTGACAACTTGACAACTCAGTAGTCTAGTGGTAAGGACTCTTCCCCATAAGCTCTAGCTAGGGTTCGAATCCAATCCAAGGATATTGGTTTTTCTTTTTCATATTTGCTCCTTTCCGAAAAGTCTTGGGACAGAGTGTTCTACATTAACGATAATCGTTAATTCAGAGCAAGTTAAGAATTAACGATAATCGTAAATTCAAACAGGAGATCATGTTGTTGGCTACTGATCATTCTCGTCCCCTGTGGCCGCGATTCTTTCGGTCAGCACCAAGAATAGCGACCCAGGCCGGTTCCGAAATAAGCGTAGTCGGAGTGGGGGTCAATTCTAGTAACCGTTGACAGCCACCAATTGTTTCAAATTTCTGAGATTGCGCAGACAAGCCGATTCCTGGTCGGAACCAGTCAGAGCTTGAAGTCTTTATTAGCTGAGCGAAAGAATCGAGGCCTGTGGGGAAGAGAATGACTACTGATTGGCTAAGATTTTTCGGCGCGAATCATGCACTGATCGGAGCAAAGCGAGACCATAGCAACCACGGAAGTACTACTTTCGAAAATCGATGGAAAGCGCGCTTTTTTTTTTAAAGATTTCATGCCAGGAAATTCAGAGCTTTTGCTCTTTTTCTAGGTGTTTGCGTGGTGTTTTTGATCCTTGCTGCGGAAAACTTGTCGAATCTCGTTGAACTGCACGTGAGCGGTCTTGGCAAAACTGGCGAGTTGCGTGTCTGGCTTCTGATATGTTTTGCAGTTCTTCTTCCTTGCTCGTGGCTCGGTACGCCGAAGGAATTTTGGGGAATAGCTGTAGGAGCCAGTCTCGCCACAGCTGTGGCGTGTATGATGATCTGTGTTTGTATTGCCTTGGACATGCCGCATGATTTGAAAAGTGTTGAACAACCAACTGTGCGCTTCGACACTTTCTTTTCAGGTATGTTGTCAAGGGAGCTTAAGGAGGGTGGTAAAGGGTATTTTCGTGACTCGTGATCGTCTTGTTTTCCTCCCGTGAAATATGAAAGGGCTAGTTTTTCCTTCGTGGATCGTGATTTCAATAGCAGCCGTACGCGCGTGAGGCGTGATTTTGCAAATTATTTTACGTGAGACGAGAAATACGTGTTTAAAATTCATCGTGAACCATTTTGTCTTCGTTTTCGTGAATTGTGAAAGGACCGTTTTATTTTCCGTAAAACGTGATCTAGACCCTCCCCTC